>CAJNDV010020014.1:26044-36354 GCA_905221635.1 Symbiodinium sp. CCMP2456 | reverse complement strand
ACGACGACGACTACTACTACTAACACCACTACTACCATTTCCACCGCCAACAGCGCCACCAGCACCACCACCGCCACCACTGCCACTGCCATCGTCACTGCCACTATCGCCACCACAACGACCACCACTGTCACCATCACCACCACTACCAGACCACTGCCGTCACCACCAATCCCTTCCTCTGGATGTTTTTAGGATGATTCTGGAAAGAGTTGCATTTGAACATGCGTGTTCACTAAAATTAAAATGGGGGAAGCGATTACCACCCCTGCTGCTGGTACCGGTGCCGATAGCGGAAGTACTCTTGGCTCCATGTCATAGCCCCTTTCATCCCTTCAGACTCATCGAGCCGAGCCCCTTCAGGCAGAGCTGCTGAAGCCCGGAGGTTCGGAGCCGAACCGCTGCTTCGCCTGGCTGCTCTCCGCGGCGATGCGGTGGCAGCTGGGATATCCCCTGGGTACGCATGGCGCTGTTTCAAGCTTCGTAGTCGATGTCCGCTTGCATGTGGATCTCATTTCCAAAAGCTCTCTCCGATACGCGCATCCAGCAGTTTGTCATGATTTTCCTACTGGCCTCTGGTCGACCTCAGGTCGCTCATAGGCAGCGCAATCCTGGTCGCTGCCGCCGTACCTTCCGTGAATCAAGTCCTCAGCCCGGGCCTTAGGTAGCTTCGGGCATTCATATCGTATGTAGACACACATAGGAATGCGTACATGACCAAAAGCCACGACTGCCGTGAATGCTCCCGGAACCCCGAAGAGCTGACACACAATCAGCTCAGCTCCGAAACCTGCAGAGGAGCATTAAGCGTGGCTTCAGGGCCTAGAGAGGGTGTCATTGCGGGTTCGGCACTTTCGTGATCACCGGAAGGTCATTCGAAGCCCTTGCGAATGCCTCCCTACCCCACCTGTTATCAGTGATCAGACGTCGAGGTTACATTGGCGGATATTTTTTCGCCTATGTGGCCTTACTCTTGCCGGGACTCTCGCACTGGAGACTCGCCGCACCTGTTTGCACGGTTTCGGTTTTAACTCCTTGGCTTGCAGACTACCCAAGAATGCAGCTTGAGTCGCTAGTTCTGCGTGCGACTCACAAGGACGTGTCCGAGATGGGTTTGTGTGGGTCAAGCTTGCATTGGCTGCAGCCAAGGATGCTGAATTCGGGCAATCTCTCGTGGGCAGACACCGTCACGAATGTGGCCTTCATGCAATGGCACACCCCCACGCAAAAGCCCTGAACCCGCAGGAGCGCCAACACCCCCAAACCCCCAAACTGAACGCCCAAAAGAAGTTACGTAACATGGGGGATCTGAAGGCACAACAGGCTTGGGCAATAACAGACGGGATGCTGCGTCACCAGGCGATGCTCATCTCCCTCGGCTTGACGTCTGCAATCCTCACAACGCTGGGATAGTTGCAGAGGTGTCGGAAGAGAGTGCTCTTCACATCGCCACTTTCACTCTGACTGGTACGCGGCTAAATAGGGCGAGACATACGCAACGCAAGGCTCAACATGAGAGGGGGAAATGTGAATAAAGATGAAGAAGGAGGAGACAATAGCATGCTAAGAACCAGTAGTCGCAGCAGGCGACGACATTACTACGAAGACATGAGGGCTCTCGGATCCTGCAGACGGTGCTGACGAAGATGGTGATGCGGCGGTGGTGGTGGCAGTGGTATGCTGGCGATATCGAGCGCTGACAGTGTTGCTGATAGTATGGACAATGGCGATGGTGACGCCGATGTTCGTTCCCTGGTGACGCACGTATTGACGATGGAGATGCTTATGACGATGATGTCACTGTTGTTGCTGCTGATGATGGCTGTGATGATTATCTGATTATCATTATAACGAGGATGACGATGACGATGTTCTTGATAGTGAAGAAGATGACGACATCGATCATGTTGATGATCCTAGCGACGACGGCGATGCGATGTAAATCATGCATCTTGCAGATGACCCGGATGCTGAAGGACGATGGTTCCTGCATAAGCTTCTATCGGCGGTGTTACATTCTCACGGCCTCGCGGCTCGTGTGAGTGCTCTCCGTTTTGCCAATCCCCCCATACCATTACCCGAGCCAGCAGAGAGCGGCAGCGGACGGTCGTCGTAGACATTGCATCATAAATTAGGGTTCGGTATACAAGACCTGTCAAGGCACCAACCCCATTCCGTATTTGTTCCCTGGCTTCGTCGGCTGTTAGGTCTGCCGCGGTAGCTCCTGATGCTTGTTTTAGATTTTAGGTGGCGAGTCTTGAAGGTTGTTTTGCACATACTTTCGCGGCTGTGACAGCGGACCAGGCCCTGCTACGATTAGAGGGATCTCTCTTTCTCTATCTCTCTCTCTCTCTCGCTCTTTTTCTTTTGCTTGTCTTCACGACATGGCCAAGGCATCCCCAGCCTACCCTGTCATATGAAGCACTCTTCGCGCTGCCCCTCCTGCTTGGCCTCGACCATTTCGGGTTGCTTGGGCATTGTTTGGGGATGCTCGGAGCAGGTGACTGCATCTTCCAACCTGGGCTCTGACCCTTTGTAACCCTGCAAATGGGGGTTTCCGAAAATAGGGGACCCTAATATAGTACCCTAAACAGTAGGATCCTTATTATAAGGACCCGAAAATACGGTTCCGCAATTTTCGGAAACTCCCAAATCAGGGGCTGAAGGAAACAGGATACCACAGGATGTGTTCGGTAATTTGTACGATGATCGCACTTCTCATCCCATCTCGCCGGCACCTAGCCACAGCCAGCAGGGTTCAGGGTTCAGGGTTTCCCTAGGGTACCCCGTGCCTAGAGACAGTGAGCAGATGTAGGCACCAGCTCTGAGTGCCGTGTTTTTCCCAGCTTTTCGATAGCTCACGGATAGGCTCCCGCGCTTGAAGCTGCGGATGGCCTGAAGTGGGAGCTTCTGAAATCGAGGGATTTTACGGGACTCTTTTTGGGATGTCATGCTGTCCCGAAAGTAGGAGCCTACTTCTTAGATATCTAGTTTCCGGTTGAGTCAGGGTCTCTGCTTTCTGAAGCTCCCTACCTTAAGAACCCAAAACCCACCTTTTTGTAGGTTCTTATTATAAACCCTAATATGGGATTTATAGGGACCCTACAAAAAAGTAGGTTTTGGGTTCTTAAGGTATAGTATTCAAGGATCAAGCGGCCTGCGAGCTGCCACCTACCCTGCTCTGCCGAGCGCGGGGTGTTAACGAAGACAATGCTAACGCGAGGCGCGCGCGCCCTTTTCCGAGGTAGCCTCCGGGCTCGGGCGTTGCGAGCTGTATCTGTCATATTATAGTTGTAGTTATATAGTTATATAGTCTGTTATATAGCTATATAGATATAGTTATATAGTTATAGTGGTGCCTTTGCCTGTCTGTTATTCCGTTGGGCTTGCCGACTTGACGTTTCTAAGGTCGTGTTTCGTGCTTTGACCCTTTGCTCTCCTTCAGCTTTGCCAGATTTAGGTCCTTACACCCGGAGCAGTGAGCTCCGGAGGATTAGCGGCAGGTTGCGCCAACTGCTGCCTGCTATCATTTACCATGTAGGCGGAGAAGCCTCTTACCTCCTGGCTGCCCAAGGCACCAGGATTTTAGCGGCATCCTCCCAGTTTCGCGGTCCCGCCTCAGTGGCAGCAGGACTCTGGCCCCAGGCCTCTGCGTTCTGCCCGACCAAAAACAGCTTCCAGTCTCGCTGCATGGGCTGACTTCGTAGGGAACGTGCAGTCTATAGTGTCCTGCTCCTGAAAAGGCTTTTGCACATGTTGCCCTCCTTCGTAGCGTCGAAGGCGGGGAAGAGTGTGGGCACTTCTCACGCATTTGCCGGGCGTTGCCTTCCGACTCTCGGTGTCCGGCACACGGAGGGTTCGTCCCATGTTTCGGAGTCCTTACAAAGCGAGTACAGTAGAGGATTCTAAGCGTCCCCGACTTTCTGAAACTCCCATATGCCAAAACGGCCAGCCTTGTCTACTGTAGCCAGGTGCAGAGTCGCCTCAGCTCCGGTATCTCGCCGTGAGGCCCTTGGGGTTCCCGTGTTCACTATGAGCATCAGCGCAGGAACCTAGGCACCTCCTAGCCTTGAAGGCGCTTGAAAGGATTCTGCAAAGTGGCAAAAATGGCGAACTTACTTGGAGGTGCAATGATCGCCCTGTTGCTCTACTTCCGGCCTTCCGTCCGACGCCGTGTCCTCAGTAGTGTTCTGGTTAGTCTTGCGAGCATCAAGTCTATCGTCAGGCCTTTGGGTCCTCCTGGTGCTAATTCTGACAACTGTGACCAGCATCACTCCTACGACTTATCGCTAATCATCATCGCAGTTCTTATCATGGGCAGTTCCGTCACAATTCTGCGGCATTCTTCCTCTCAGCAACCCTATAAGACTCCTCTGGCATCTGGACCCTAAACCCTCTTCTTGGGGCGCATGGGCCCCGAAATCTCAGGCACGATGTGTATCGTGCGGAGCTCGAATTTGCCGAGCCTGGCTTCGCCATCGACGCCGTCCCCGCAGAGGCTTGTCGTACCCGTATAGTTGGGTTCACATGGGGCGTCTGGGGGTTCTTGTACTTGGGCCATCACTTGGGATAGCCAACGGCTTTGCAGCCAGAGAAGAGAGTGTCGTATACTAACCCTTATAAAAACTAGGGGTTCACGGGGCATCAGAGGTTTCTCATTATATTCGGATTAGCAGTTTAGGATTTAGGCCATGTAGGCTTCAGTGTTTAGTGTTTGGGTTTTCGTCATGTGCTTCAGATGCAGAAGAAACGCCTCACAAAAAGTCCAGGCTGGGATTGCAGCGTGGCTCATTACGACTTTGGCTCCACGGATGAGCTTTGTTTTCGGCCCTGTGGGGTATCGATGTTTGTTTATACTAACATCCGATCTAAACTCGCAAAATGCCTAAACCCTGAACCCTCAATAGTCCTCAGTAAGTGTTTGCACCATGCACTTGGGCAGGGTTCCGAGTTCGGCAATGCGGATGAGTTCTCTTCCACGAAGTTGGTCGAGCCAGGCATGTTCGAGCCCTCAACCCTCATACTCAAACTATTCCAGCAAACTATTCCAGCAACTGTTATTCTTCGTGGTTAGCTTGTGATGATGGTCATGAGTCATGATCATGATTGTGTTTGTTCTCGTTGTTGTTGCTGTCGTTGCTGTCGCTGTTTTGTTTCTGCTGCTGTTCGTGGTTGTGGTTGTTAGTGTCGTTGTCGTCGTGTTTGCCGCTCCGTTTGTGGTTGTGATGGTTCGTGTTATTGTTGTTAGTAGTGTTGATGATTATTGTTGTTGTTCTTGTTATTGTCTTGCTGTTGTTCTGGTTCTTGTCTTGTTATTGTCTTGTTACTGTTATTTTTATTGTGATCATTATGGCTGTTCCTGTTCCTGTTGCTGTTGCTGTTGGTGGTGGTGGTGGTGGTGGTGGTGGTGGTGGCGGTGGCGGTGGTGGTGGCGGTGTTGTTTGTGTTGTTGTTGGTGGTGATGTCGTTGGTTGTTGTTCTGTTTCTGTTGTTGTTGCTGTTCTTGATGTTGCTGTTGCTGTTGTTGTTGCTGTTTCCCTGCTGAACCGGTTTCTTCCCGACACAACACCGACACTTCCTCAGAAGCACAAGAAAAACCAAAACTAACAACATGCATGAACAATATACACTGCAAAACATCGTCTTCTGTACCAAAAACGAGTGCGTCCACCCCCTCTCTATATTGTTGTTGCTGCTGCTGTTGCGGTTTTTGTGCTTTTGTTGCTGTTGTTGTTGCTGTTCCAGTAATTATTCCGGGAAATGCTGTCGCTGCTGTTGCTGCTGCAGTTTTCCTCGTCGGCGCGGCAGCTGCCCCTCGTGATGCTGTAGCAGCTGCATTTTCCTTACTACGATGCCGTGTTAGTGCCGCTCATACTACTACTCTTGCAAGTGAGATGAGCCTGACAAAAAGACATCATGAAGCGACATGCCACCTAGCTTTCCTCTAGTAAGCAGGACCAGCCGCAGTTCTCGAAGCCGGCAACACGATTCTGGATCAGATTGTTCGTCATTCCGATCCTTGCGCTGGTGCACAACCGAAAACAGCGCAGATCACGCGAAGATCGCCGAGGTTTTGCGACAGCTCCACTCCCGCGGCAAAAGTCGTTCTGCCAAAGCGCATGTAGATTCCTGCAGCATTGTCCAGCTGTACGTCCCACGGCGTTGAGCACTTGGAGTGTACCGAGCAGATGATGACGTTGTTGCCTCAGGCTCCAATCGAACCCCAAAACCTCAAGATCGAAGGGACGCTCCACACCCGCACAACCAATCAGTGTATATATATATATATATATCTATATATATATATATATATATTAATTAATATTAACAGTAATATTGATATGAATATATATATATATATACATATATATATATATATGCAATGCTGTCATCAGTGTTCGACCTTCCCTGGCACAATTGCTGTCGCTGCTGTTGGCATGATGATGGCGGTGACGATGATGATGATGGTGGTGTTGAGGATCATGATGATCAGGATGATGAGTTCGGTGCTGCTAGGTGCTGCTGCTGGCTTCATACTATTGATTTATACATATTTATACTGGTGTTGCAACATGGAATGCTGTGACTACTGGACGTCAAACGGGAAATCTCAGCACTTCGTCGGCATGGTGGTGAATACTCTCGCCAGCTGCCTGCTTTGTTGTTGATCACGCTTGCTCCGAAGCCCACCCAAGCGGCTGATGGTGTTGAACATCTCGTTGCCATCTTCAACATATACGCCTCCCGAACGGCACTACTGGACGGGATGGGAGGTAGGGACTGGGGGCTACAGGAACAAGATCCGAGTCTGAAAAGCATCCAAAACGCCTCTCAGGCCAGGACCCAAACAAAAAAATCCTGGCTCGCAAGACCTCAACAATAAGCGCATAGGCCGCTCAGCCCTGCCTGCAGAGGCTGTATCCCACATAACATTGCCCTCAACGAGGGAGCGGTGAGTGCCTGTAAGCCAGCGCTGGGACCCTTCAGTTCGTCGGGAGTGCAGCGTTGGGATGCGTCATTCCGTGACCCTTCGAACTCGCGTCCAACACCCTGAACACCCTGACTGGTTGAGAATACCATGCCCACAAGCCAAAACCATAACTAAGCGAGACTACCCTAAAACCCGTAAGTCAGGATTGCCCGTGGAAAACCCCCAAACTCTCAACAAAACACTGGGCCATAGCAATC
This sequence comes from Symbiodinium sp. CCMP2456, assembly GCA_905221635.1. Lineage (NCBI taxonomy): Eukaryota > Dinophyceae > Suessiales > Symbiodiniaceae > Symbiodinium > Symbiodinium sp. CCMP2456. Next base: position 29,166 of record CAJNDV010020014.1, on the reverse strand, counting down.
CAGGGCGCCATGGACCGTAATTCCAATCTGCGCAGACCTTATCAGAGATGCTTCGCGTGGTTAGGAATGGCATGGTATACCGTGTGTATTCTCGTTGTACCGAGCAGAAAACGAGCATGGGACAGCATGGGGGATATGTACTGATACTACTGCAAGGTCGTACGTTGTCGGGTGCGATCAGGACCCGACGCATGGCAGAAGAACAACACACAACCAAAGAGCATGAAATCTCAAGGTGGGAAGGCGTCACATAAGCGGCCACGAGCACAATAGACTGCTACCCGTGCAGAATTTGATGTCATGCCGCTCGTGCTTAAAGTGCCACCTTGGCTCGCACCTGAATGCAGTCTGTTTTGCACAGGTCGTTTTTCTTGATGAGGTCGGTCCACTTTGCAGTTGCCAATGCTCAGTTCTAATGTGCAAAAACGTACCCTGCAATTGTATAGGTGTGGCTGGATGCCCCAGCCAAGGTGTACTGAGAGGCAATTTTGTCGCTGGCCAAGTTTTCAATGGGCTCGAGTGCCGCCAATCTATGCTGGCACCCTCTAAGGCCTTCTGCGCCTCCGAGAACTCGCCATCTCTCACTTTGAAAACTAAGCCGTCGCGATTCATGGGCTTCATGTCTGTTTTGTGCACCTATCTTGAGCCTTGGATTCGATTGGACTTTGCTCTGACCTTTGAGAGCAATACAGTCTGCGTGCATCAAACGGGTGTCCGCAGCCCAAGTGTAGTTGGAGGTGAAGGCTTCGTCTGCATGTGAATTCGGGATCACGCGCCTGCACAAAGTTTCGGCGAATTTTTCTGGTGTCTCAGCCAGGCCAGGCTTCGTATGATTCGCATGCAGTGTAGATAACACACACACACACACACAAATCAAGGTTAAACACGCAGTGCGACCGATCAAATCTGCCACGAACAAAACAGGACAGCCCCACAAACTTTTCACTAACTCGATTCACCGGCCAGGAGGCTGGTACACAGCGTTGCCCTTGAAGGTACAGTCTGGGCATTGCCCGGCATGGTGGAAATGGAGACAATACTTGCCCATGAAGTTCCGCTGGCCGCCTGCCGTGCGACATGAAATAATGAGGCCACTTCTGCACATCCAGTTTCAGAATTTAAGCCGGAAAAGATCCCAAGCCGGATCTTGATGAGTGAGTTGACAGAGTCTTCTGGCACTGCTAGATACGACTTTCAAGCGCGACCGCACACCAGGAGGTTGGGCCCAGCTGAGTTCTCCTGCTCTGGGCTTCCGGCAGTACTCCACACGTGCAAAGCGGATGTCCATGACACCCCCGTGGGCGCTGATGGTGTGGAGGCCTGGCGCTGCTACTGGCCGCTTTCAATCTCTTCGCTTCTCTCAGATGTAGTCGAGAGTGGGCCAGCCTTTGGCCGAAGTCGAGAAATCGTAGTGATCGCCCGTGATCACGACAGAACGCTGTAGGTTCACCTTGGCTTTGAACATTCCAGGGTTGCAGCAGCCGTCCAGGGTCTATCGGGCCTATCCAGCTTGAAGCCTGAGTCTCTGCTGGAGTCACTGTGCTGCTGGGTCACCACTTCTGCAGCCATTTCAAGCCAGTAGCCCTCCACCTGGCTGTCGTCTTTGGTATTCCGGAACGGGTCGCTTCGAAGCTCCGGGCTTCTTGGTTCAAGTGCTGGCAGCTGCAGGAAGACTAAGAAGCATCAGAATCAGCTTCTGGAGTCTGAAAAACCCTGAAGGTGGCACAGCCCAGCCCTAAAGCCTAAAGCAACGGTTTACGATCAGAGGAGCCTCTAGTAAGAATCTTTTAAGGCAACTAGGCTCGGAGGCTCAGAAGGTCTGAAGTCAGATCGGCCTGACGGTGGCCTCCCCAGTGATCTGCTTCAAGCGGAGTGTCCAACTGCAGCACCTCGGAGGGCGTGTTCTGTATGGGACAGGGTATAGGCCCCATTTTTTTGGGGGGAGGGGGGGGGGCGGCTCTTAAGCTTACAGCTATGCTGAAGGGTACCTTATCTAGGGGCCTACCAAGAAGGGATCCCACTGCAAGGGTCCTACAGTAAATCATCCCTCGGCCCNNCCCCCCCCCCCCCCTCCCCCCCCACTCCAACGTTTGGCAGCCGACGTTGGAGACCGTGGCGTTGACCTCCTTCCCATAGGCGCGGATCTCGTAGAGCCAAACTCCAGCCCAGGCAGGATGCCACTCGTCGCGTCGGCTCCTCAGTGCTTGGGAGTCGGATAGTGGTTCTGTTTGTAGATCTATGATCTATGCACCTGCAGCTGTACTTTTTGTGGTAGGAGGATAGTCGTAATCGTTGTGCGGGCAGCTCAATGAACCCGAAGCTGACAACCTCCAAGCCGAAGTCCAGCCGAAGCGCAGGCTGTTGTAGTCGGCGGTGACACGAAGGTGTGTGCCGAAAGCAGGGATGCCCATTGATACTTCCTGGTAAGGCTCGTTTTGGCTCGAGGATGTATACGGGGTACGGCATGCCGCAGAGTGATTCTGGTGTCACCTTGCTGGCTGATGCTTTGCAGGTGCTTTTGGTACGAGTAGTGGTACTGACTCGAAAACCCCAGCCGCCCTAGCCCAGTGTCCTGCCAGCCGCCTCCCTTGGCTTCATGCCGGACCTTTCGCGAACAGTCCTGGAAGCTCGAGGAGGTTTGGGCTTTGGGCACCGACAACCCGGAAAGCCCAAATTCCTCCGTCCCAGGGCCATCGCACACGGCCACCTGCAGCGGATTGAATCTAGGGCCTGGGGGCTCTAGAGTCTTCAGGCTGAAAGTCTGAAGATTGGGGGCTTCAGTCGCAGCTCTTCTGGCTTCTTGATGTAGGTGTCATAGCAGCCAGCCCTGTGCCCCCAAGAATGAGCGATGACATGGCCGAAGAACAACCCGAGAGTTCGAACTGCACGCTACAGCTTCAAATAGGATTACAAGCTCATAGCACAGCACAAACCGCCTCCTCCATGAACAACAACAATGGCAACGGCATCGCCACGACGGCCACCGCCGCCGCCACTACAACCAGCATTGACCATGAACCCCGTCGTGGCGGAAGCAACAGTAGCAGCAGCAAGGCAGCAGGAGAAGGAGCAGCAGGAGCAGCGGAGTGGCAGTGACAGTAGCAGCAGCAACAGCAGCAGGA
>CAJNDV010020014.1:5860-23360 GCA_905221635.1 Symbiodinium sp. CCMP2456 | reverse complement strand
ACCGAACCACCCGAACCGCTTGCAGAACTATACTGTCCTGATGCCTGCGGAGCTCGATCGCCGGGGGCTCAGAACCCGAGGTTGCTTCTGCAGCACGGATCTGGATAATATAGGGGCCTTAATAATTAGAATAGGGCTTGGGGTATCTTATACTATAATTGGAATAAGGAGCCCCCCAAACCCTATTTTAACTTCAATGCAGGCCATGTGGTGTAAGTCAAGAAACAGCCCGCCTGAGCTGTGGAGGCCAACGCCCCAAGCCTGACCCAAGTGGAGAGAACCTCTGGAAGCCGAAGCTGTCATACCCCCGTAAAAGAAGGTTAGGTACATGTCCAATGTACACGCAAAAGCATACCTATACACTGTACATATGTATACTGTATAGACATGTATGTATATGTATGTATGTATATATATATATATTTTTATATATATATATATATCAGCATCATCATATTACAACTTACCCCAAGCCACTCTTCTCATCATTCGGGCCCCAAGTCCGGCAGCGGATGCCCAGGGCTCGAGGTGACTGCGGAGCTCTGGGACTCGGGCCAGTCCCTTGAGGCCGCCAGCAGAGCCCCCGAAGATCTTTGGGGAGTTTAGGGTTTTAGGGTTTAGGGTTTAGGGTTCCTTCTTTGAACGTAATAAGAAATACACTACTCAGAATGATAATAAGTATATGAATAATGATATTGTGATCGAATTCAGGCCTGAAACGCAACCCCGAATGAAACTCCAGGCAAATCGCAATAAGATCCTTATAACACTCATGCCCTTAACACAAGCCAGCCCTTCATAGAACCCTTATGAGCGCCATATATTTTCGGACCCATCATAACGCCGCATAAAGCTGAGACACTTCGATCGAAATAAGTCCTACAAATCCTTATGCATGATGCACATCCCAAAATCCCGAGCCCACACCGTCCTTGAACGGACCGGAGTTGTGGGACTTAAGTGTCGTGCCCTGCTCATGCCAACCAGGTTTCCGCATAGCGCACTGGCTTACAGAAGCACCAGCACAGCGGATCCCAATCCGGCATCTTAGTACTGGGGGTACGGGAATGCAAGAAACAATGACAGTAATGAGCGCTCCAGACAACCCTACTTTAATGGAGTATGGCTTCGTGCAGATGCTTTGGGAAAATTAGGTCAGAGCTGAGGAATATCGGGTTAGGGCAGACGGTGAGCAGGTATACTTATGCTTTATTGACGGTAGGTTTGGTTGCGCAGCTTTAAGATCTTTGCCACAGTCATGGCTGTTCTGCGATGTTTTGGGTACCGATCATGTTGTATACGATTTTTTCCCAAGCCCCTAATCCCTCGACCCCAAAACCCTAAACCCTTCAACCTTCACCCCTATGTTCTCTTCCCATGGAGAGCTGGGGCTAAGCAGCGTCCGCGAGGTGACAGCCCATCCCGGCCTCGAGGAGCCTGGGATTTGAGAGTCTTTAGGGTTTAGGGTTTAGGGTTTAGGATTTAGGGTTTAGGGTTTAGGGTTTAGGGTTTAGGATTTAGGGTTTAGGGTTTAGGGTTGAGGATTTGGGGTTTAGGGTGTAGGGTGGGTTGAGGTTTTCTTCGGGGCTGGTGTAGTTTTTTGTTTGTGGATAGCATAGGAGTGTTCAGAAGGTTTGTAGGGTTCCACCGGGTCTTTAGGAGTGTTTCGTAAATATCATGTAGGGGCATTGGGCCCCTTTATCATCATCTACAACTCATCTCTAAACACCCTGGGTTTCTCCCCGCTTCCATGAAAATCACCTGATGGTGAAGTCCCTGCGCCCTGACTTTGCGAAGCGCTTCCCAAGACTTCGGTGGATGGAGGGGTTAAAGTAGGGGCTGTGAGGTATTGATGTCATGCCTGCTTTTCTTGGCTCGGTCAAGTGCTGGAGGCTGAAATCAAGGCAACCCAGTCACGGACGTTAGAGTCGTCGAACGGCCAGCATTGCTTGAGCACAGATGCAGCTTGCAAGCCTACCATGAGACAGAGATGGGAGTGCCGGCCATGCCAGCCTTATTCGGTGACGGGTTCATTCAAGCCTTTTCTCATACTTCGACATAGGCTGTGGAGTAAAGTAAGAGCCACCCGGGAAGTCCGTGTAGTGGCCTGCGCCAGCGTCGGTGCAATGGAGATATGGACTCGCCTTGCGCCCAGTTGCAGTCGAGCGTCTGTCACTGGATCCCAGTGACAGGAAGTTCATCGATTGTAGCAGCTGAGCCGTTGGTCTTAAAGTCTTAAGGGATTCAATCCCTGCGGTATGGTAGCGCCTGGTAGGGTCAACAGAATGATCGCCCCGGCTTCCTTGCATCAGAGCACAGGCCGCGCTTCAGAGTGCCCTGGTGTGCAATCAAGGCCCCTCGTGTCATCCAGCTTCCATTCTGAGGGGGGTGTCCATACGTTTGGCCTCTGTGGCATATGCCGTCATGTCCTTGAAGTGCTACATTTTTCTGTTTTTGCTGCGGTACGACGATGCTTGGGAAATGAAAGCACGGTCATGGGGCCTTGTTACAGGTTTGCTCCACACCTATGTACAGCACTGTTGTCATGTCAAGGCGGCATATTTGCTCCCTTTACGCCATGTTGTGTTCACTTGGACCCGTAGGTAGGACTGCAAGACGACACTGTCTCGTCTTGTCGGTCGTGGATGGTCTCGTGTGCTGTGGTTTTGGGGCGGCAGGTTGGGCCCTTCAACTGGTACTGCTTGGTCGAAGGCGAAGGCTCCGAAGAGGCCGGGGATGGAGAGGGCCTTTGAGCTTTCTCATGCTGGAGACCGCGGCATCCTTGGTCACACATGCTGACCTTCGCCCCGGTAGGAAAGATCGACATCGAAGAGCGCCAGACCGCGTGGCCCCCAGCCCGAAGCTGGTGAACTCGTGGCCCAGAAGCCAAGGAGACAGAATTCAGCAACATTAACAAGCTTGAGAGTCGCTCGGGCGGCTATTATCTTGTAGACTTGCTTCTTGAGAGTATACGCTGCTGCAAGCAAGGCGCAAGAAGGGTCGCACATGACTTCGATGAGTTGGGAGGCGTGAAATACATTCGGACATAGGGTGCAGCGGGAAAGGCACCAAGTCACCAAGTATACTTCGTAGTGTAGAAGTTTGCTGTGGGTACACGTGCCTCGGCCTGCCGATGCTTGGAGGTCCTCAGTCCTAAGCAAAGCCTCTTCTGCGCTTGCGGCGGGCTGCGCTGCACACTACAGACTTCGTTCTATATTATAGCATGACGGACCCCAGAACCAGATTTCTTGGCCTTCTAATGATGAAGTCAATCAGCTTTCGAAGAATCTGGGTCGGGCCTTGCTTGAATGAGCTCACGTCTTGAACAACGTCAGGTGTGTCGGCTGGGTTCAGGTCATCGCCGGCGTGCTGGGCGCCGCCGGAGCCTCATGGGGCCTTCGCCTGCCATACGCCCACCGCCTAAAGTAATGTGAGCGCTGAAATCTCCCAGTCGGCGTAGGTGCTGCTACTCTTCGTGCTGAAGCTTCTGGTGGAGAGGAAGGCGCGGCCACAGCACTCCGCAATGCTTGCACGGCATCTGCGCGCGTATCGAGTTGCCAGACAGTCTGGGTACAGCCTCGGCAAGGTTGCCTTTGCATGGTGCAGAAAGTGGGTGGGGTCATTGTCGGGATGCATGACATGTTACATGTTCAGGTCTTTCAGATCTACCACACGGAGCAGGCATGAACGTTGGATTGGGGAAATAGAGCTGAGGATGATGATGATGCTGACGACGCATGAGATCCGAACTGTCGAACTTATATTGTCAGTGATCACGGTGATGGTGATGGTGAGGATCATGGGGATGAGGATTTGGCCCGGCAGCAATGACCTTTGTGTGTGGCTCTGACTACTTAATTACGTAGTCTGCTCTAGAGTGGTCATGAGAAGGGAGGCATTGCAATGACATTACCAAATCCGACGAACCACGTGACATAACAGTCATCGTCATGCGGTTATCAAGACTCACTGTGATTTGGGGTGGTGGTGTTCATGGCGATGATTCTGCTATCCAGCATTGCCTTACAAAGTCCTGAGCCCTGAATCCGAAACCCTAGTGCAGGACTTCTAGCTGGCTATGTGAGTTGCAAAAGGGCCCGTCAAAGACAACCCGAGCCCCCAAAACCCCAAGGACTGCTTAGGGGGCTCTCCTTGAAGCGATGAAAGACTGCAGATCTTCTGCGTGCCGCAGGTCTTCGGCGGCCTGGGAGCAGGTTATGCTGTCGTGCGGTCGGGCATCCTGATCTACAGGCAGGACTTCGGCAGTTGTTGGGTTGGCGAGGACCGTATCTTTATGGTGCTTTCATCATTCACACTGGTTTGATTCCGAGACTTTCCCAGATCCAGATGAATTCTACGAACCGGTGATTGCTCGATATCCTACACTGACACACTCCGAGATGCTATGGGCCCAAACCCGATCTGGTTCAGCTCAGACCCCAAAGCACCCCACCCCCGCGCAGGCACTGCAAGCGGGCGTCCTCCGGCTTGCAGCGCTTCGCTCTTCGAATCCTTGGGGTCAGCAGCCATGACATCTATATTATGTTTGTATGTACATGCACGCATGCATACACATGCAGAGGTGCTTGTGTACGTTATCTAGTTATACTATATGTGTGTATACATGCATGTATGTATATGTATATGTGCATGTATGTGTAATTTTGAGTATGATATTAATGTTTTTGCATCGACACATGCACGCAGCACCACTCTTGAGCGCACCATTGCAAGCCAGTAGATATGGTAGCTGATAGGTTGACGAATAGGCATAGGTAGATGTACCCCAAAACTGGTTAAGTAGATGCACCGTATAGGTATGTAAAAAGGATAGTTCCATATGTGGATCGCAACATACCGGGAAGTGAAACGATGCCTCCTATCTGGGTTCTGCCGCACGTGTATCGTATCTGTACATTGAGTGCTTGTGTATGTGCAGGTAACTCCGTCACCGTAGGGCACTGCAGCTATCTGCACATACATGACACCGCACACTTGCTTACGACCAGTTTGTAGATAGTATCCGTGTGTATGTGCCCACGCATGTTGGCATTATATTATTATATCTACGTAGGCATGCATGTATCCATGCGTGCCAGTTTTCCAAGTATGTGAGGGACGTGCATGCATGCATGCATGCATGCATGCATGCCCCCTTTACCCTACTGTAAACACGAAAGGGGTTTCGGCCAGGTTGTGCCAATCTTCGCTGTCGATGCTTGGATAATCCTCTGGCTGGAGGCTCCGTACTGACTTTGCAATCGCACTTCGAGGAGAGTGGGGAGACGCAATAGCAAAGTGCGGGAATGATCGAAGTTGTGAGCGTCTCAAGAGCAGCCGCGTCAAGTTGGCACCGAGCTCAGGGCAGCAACAGCGGCTTCGTGATGCTGCTGCACTGTATCCGCGAAATTGCGGAGGCAGTGCGTGTTTGCTGACTGACTGGAGCTTGAGTCGGCCGTTGCTTTGTTGCAGTGTCCACCCACCCCATTGCTTTGTTATCGACACTAAGCTGACAGGCTGTGGCAGTGTGCTCCTTCGTGCAGTCTTGGCCTTGGAGAGCAGTGGACCCCGTTAGTGGTTCGAAGCAGAGCATCCGACCAGAATGTCCGGCGAGTTTGAGCAAGGCAGTTTAAGAAGAAGGGCTTTAACTTGATCGCGAGACTACAAATGTGGGCGCGAGGCTCTTGCTCTCCTTCCTCGGCGGGCCGGTGCAGCTCTCCAACAGTCTTCTGGACCAGCTCCTGCAGCTACTTGCAGCTTGAACCACACATCACCGGACAAGCCCTTCTCGAGCCGCAGCCGTGTTCTTCAATCACGGTGAGTCACGGTATGTTACAGTAGACCTATGCGAAGCAAGCGAGCCGCCGACCTGCAGGAGCAAGAGCAGCCCCCTGTGGATCAGCTGGGTCTGCTGCAGTTCCCGCCTAAGCCAATCATGCGTCATGACGACCGCTTCAGGTGTTTAGTTCGTGTAATATACGGGCCTAAATAATTACGAATACTGTTTTGGGGGTTCCGTATTATAGTTATAGTATAATATACCCTAAAACCCTATTCTAATTATTAAGGCCCCGATGTTAAAGCTTTTGGGCCTGAAGGGTTGCTGTATCTCCGGCTGGGCTTGCTGTCCCACCGAGGTTCTGTGTACCTCCGCGGGTTCCTCAGCCGCGCCGCAGTCGGAGGACACTCAGAGCATACCCAACGTGCACACAAGAAAGGTATCTAATATAGCGGCCTTACCAGTTAGAATAATGTTTTGGGCCTATTATACTCTAAGTACCCACAGGACCTACACACTCCCCCCGCCGCCCACTCTGCAGTTCTCTCTATAGACTCTATTTCCGTTGGCCACTCACAAAGACTTTGAGCACCCTTGAGCTTTGCCGAGGTATCGACCGGGGCCGAGCTTCGTCTCTAAGGTTATTGCCGGGAGCCCCAAGCATTCTTACGGTCGGGGCCTCTGCGAAATGGGTGTTTCTGCAAATTTGGGTTACCTTGTTTTGGGGTCCTTGTAGCGTCCTTGCACTTCTGTACATTTTGGGCGTTTATTGGTGTTCTGAAAATCCCAAATCAAGATGGAGTTTTGCGACATTTGTTCGACGTAGCAACGCAGTCAGAGCCTTGGTCATTCTGGCATGCGGACCTTTTGGAAGCTGCGGTATCTGCGGCATCATGCTGGTAAGGACTCGGCGAGATGCTTGGTGGTGCGGCGTTCGGGCTTTGAAGTTTGGTCCGGCATCGATGTGGCAAAGCCAATTAGGCTGGGAGCATCCAGACGCAAAGTATGCTACTTAAAATGGGGACACCTGACTTGCGGATCCTTGCCTTTCAGACACAGTTTTGACGGATGGATCATCCCTCTCGGATGCCAGACGTACAGGGGGAGGGGGAAGGGGCGGCGGCGGCGAAGGGGCGGGAAGCGGGGGGCGTCACCGGAACTTAGGGGTACTTAGAAATAATTTTTAATCTTTGGCTACTATAAACCCTAAGAAGTAGCTAAAATTATAATTTTTGCTAGGGGTCTAAGTTCAGTATAGGGAAAGGGTATGAAGAGGAGTGTAAAGAAGGACCCCTTGGCCGCTTCGGCCGAGGGCAGAAGGCGAAATTTAGGACACGAAATCATTCCCGCAATTGAGACCTGCAGCCTGAAGCTGTAAGCGGCCAAGCAACGAAACAGCCCGAATCGAAGGCCCAAAAGCTTCCAGAATCCCAAGCCTCGTGAGTCATTCAAAAGCACCAGAAACCTGGCCCCTAAGCCCTAAATTGGCCCAAAACAGGCCCTGGACAGCCTAAACCCAAAAGCTTTCAAGCTCAGATCAGCATCCTGCAGTACTCCCTCGTCACGTAGGCATCCCAGCGATGCTCCTTGTGCTTGGGGAGATATAGGGATTCGCCAAAATATCACCTAATAGTGCCTGTGTAGTTCTGGTACGATATGCGTCATCAAACGACTGTGCGAATTATTGCGGCCAGTAAACCATTCAGGGCCCCTGCAGCCCGATTTACTATAGGAATAGTAATGTAGGGGCCTTAATGATTAGAATAGGATTGTGGGGTTTCCTTATTATAATTATAGTACAAAAAACCCCAGAGCCCTATTCTAATTATGAAGGCCCCTATATTAGGTGCGTAGAGGGTCCCAGGCTTCGGAGTTTGGGATTTGAAGGCTATGCGTAGCTCGTGGGCCAGACGCTGCCAGTCTTAATGCGACAACCTGAAATCCCGCGCACCCTATCCCAGAGCCCAAATCTTGAACCCTCTACACCCTGAGCATCCCGGTTGAACCCGAATCCTCCCCAGAGCCGAAATTCATGAAGACGCCCGATACTACTATACCTATAGCACCTGAACCCACAAGACGCTTCCTCAGAGCCAAGTCGAAGCCTCGCTGCCGAGGCCGTGTCTCTTCCTGATGACAACCATCGTGTGGCGCTCTCTGAAGGACCCTCCTCACAACGGCCATCGTTCAGAAGAATCAGAACGATGCTCCTACGGATGAGATGACAGCCCACTGACGGGGTTCTGCCTTTCAAGCAAGGTTGCACAGGGTATTTCTGGCTGTGACGAGATGAAACGGAGCATGCCCAAGGACAACTTCTGTGTTCACTCCGGGGTGTATGTAATCAGCATATTGTTGAATCTGCTTGTCTACCTCTCTGTGGGTGTACATCCATGTCGGTCAAGCCATCCATCAACTAGTTTATCCAGCTACATCTCCCTCTGTCTGTCACTACCACCGTCTGTGCCTTCATCTGCTTTCGGGTACCAAGCTTTGTTTCCGTCACGCACTTGCATACCTTTCCATCACTGCACCTCTCTAGCTTGCACCACTCCGCTGTAAACTCAACAAAAAATTATACCAACTGTGGCACCTCATGATGGTGAGAATCCACTACAGCGAGAGCAGCTGTCGAATAATCATCCTGATGAGTACGTAGCATGGTACTGGCAAGATGAACAATGTCAGAAGTCATAGTGTTACTGACGACTGTCTCCCATGACTGCAATAGTGCTCTGAACAACAATCAGTCAAGAATCAGCAGCATCGTCGTCATCAGTAACAAGAGCAAAGATCTAGATATCAGTGACACAAGTAATGATAGCAAAAACTATTGCATGAATGCGAAACTGTGGGGGGGGACCACGATCTCGGTTTTGGCCAGATCTTAGCAAAGAGCCCTGCGGACCCGAACTGCGAACCCTTGCCAGCGACTTCAAACGATTTGAAGGGGAACTGGCAGGAGCACGATCTACATGCCAAAACAGCCAGGGTATGCATGCCATGGTACAGTAGGTTGCGAGAGCGCAAGCCGCGAAGTTCGAAGCACGGAACCGACGGGCGTGCTTGCCGCCCTCGCACCATCACTAGAACTCCCTTTACTTTACATTGCACGTAGTAGCATCATCACCATCATCAGCACAGCATCGTTGTCACAGACGTGCAACCACAATACTTAAATAATCCCGGAACGGCGTTGCAAGGATCCGGATTTGGCCCGATTACATCGCGGCCTTCTCCACCTCCATGCGCTGTTTGGCGCTTGTTTTTCGATCTTCATCGCTTTGGTCCAGGGTTTCATGGTTTAGGGCTTTGCATTTTAGGATTCTCCGGTCTCAGGGTATATCAGGATGCTTTAGTTTCTGAAGCTGCCATCCCAAACAGTTGATAGCAGTGCAGTACGTTGCATTGCACAATGGAGTTCACAATTCGCACACACACATGAGTCATGCGACGGAACATGAGAGTCTATCACAGGCGATTACAAGATATGGCAACAAAGCCCAGCACTACGGCATGTCATAAGCGAGCATCAAGCAACAGTACGAAACACCCTATCCGGTTGCAAGCTGATGCATTGCGCTTTGCTGCAAGGGACAGACGGGAGCCAATTTGTTTCGGAAGGCAGATCAGAAAATTACTTTGGATGTGAGGATGTTGGGTGTTTGCTCGTTTCGGCTATTCTCGAGTTCGCGTGATGTTATAAGCCCATAGCGGAGATTCAGCCAGAACACTTGTGATGAGGCTCAGAATCGAAAGAGTCGCTGCATGTCGAGGCCACCCTTGTTCAAGGGAGTCAGCTGCCTCTGTGCGATGTACCACCTGGTACTCCTCCAGCGCCGACGCCTCGCAGGGAAGGTAGGGGGAGTGGGAATGGTGGCTCCGGGCAGCTCCAGGTGAGACGCGCCCTCACCTGGAGAAGTTCTTGAAGTTGAATCCGGCCTGCATCTGAGCCTCCTTGCCTTAGATCCAAAAAACATTTTTATTGCAGCTGAACAGTAATCTTCTTAGAGACGTAGAGTGATGCAAAGTGAAGCATGTCCAACATGGGAAGGCCCTGAAGTTCTGCAGCCTTCACTGCATCGTCTTCTTGACCTTCTGGCAGAGCTTTGCCGTCGGGGGCCATGACGAAGATATCCGCAGAGCGCTAGCGGCTAGCAGGTTTCTGCCATTGGCGTTCTCGCTTGAAGCGTGCCCCTTCATGAGGAGCCACGGCAATCATGGCTGTCCCAGCTGACCTGCTCGAAAGGTTGATGCCGTCGCCAGCTACGTGCGCTGGGCGCAGTCTCAAGAGGTCGGGCTTAAGAGTCCGTACCCTGATCTTCACCCCTACTAAACCCTAGACCCTAAACCCTAAACTCTAGACCTGAAGCCCTAAACCCTAAACCCTGTAAACCTTAACCATGGAGGAGCACCACAATCCGCAGTCAGAGTCGAGACCTCAGTCGGAAATCGGAGCTCCCGCAGCTTCGGCGCGCGCACCGCGCGCCGCGGGCTGCTGAGGCTGAGCCGGGAGCGATTCCTGGAGAGCCTCAAAGGCCTGCTGCTTTGCCTGGAGATGCCCCGCACCCAAAAAAACGCAGAAGTTGCTCCAATCCGCCCGTGGTTTTGTCGGATGTTTTTGGCCCCAAAACCCGCGAGTCTCAGGCCCAGTTTCTGCGAGATCCATTTCTGTGCCAGCACCTCAGCAGCCAAAGTCTGGCACATCCATGCAAGCGTTGAGACTGCTCAGGCCTATCCCCCCGATGAGCACAGAGCTCAGCACCGGCAGGTCTTCGAGGTGAGCCCAGTCGGTGCCTAGTGCCCCTACAGTGCCCACGGTCTGAGAACCAGTATCACAGTATCCATACTTGTCACGTGTGCGTAGCCAAACTGAGCATAGGGATTTCCTCGCTGTAGACTCTAGATGCCTAGGAGCAGTTCGGTTTCGGCAGATCTGCTGACTACCGCACTCTGACAAACGGCGCGTCTAAACTTGAATTGAACTTCAAACCCTAATCCTCAAACCCCACCCCCAAAAAGTTCAAGGAAAAAGCCAAAGTCTACCCAAAAATCCGACTGCATCAACCCTTACATGCTAAGTAGATAAGCCGATAAGCCTAAACCGAGGATGGAGGAGGCTCAGCGCAACGCCTACGTTGTTGCGGGCCAGTCCGCGCCCAGAAGGTACAGTCGGGTTTACACCGCCGGTGTGAGTTTGGGGGGTTTAGGGTTTAGGGTTTAGGAGTCATACACTGTAGACCCCTGAATAGTCGAATAGAGTGTTTGGTTTGGTATGCAGCGTGCTAGTTCGGAAGAGCTCTAAGGTGATGCAGTTATAATATAAGTCCCTGGGTAGCCGTTTTTGCATGCCAAGGTGCAGTGATACAATGTACCAGGTGAACAAATTACATATTAGTTCTCATGCAGACCCATGCATGCATATTGTATACATACAGACAGATGTACATGCGTGCAGAATTATTAGGCCATGAACTGTGCGAGGAACATTGTGCGAATGCGCCCAGCCGTGTACATATTGTTTTATGTCTGAGCTAGAACTATGACTATTCACATACCATCTCTCTCAAACATGTCAGAAACTACGAGGTGTCGCTAGTAGCATGCGTTGCTTTACTTCCAGCACATGTTATTGCACATTGTCACTAAAGGCTTATCTAATGCGTTTGGCTTCATGTATCCTTATTGCGCCTTGTGCAAGCGCATCATCCTATCTGCGTAATTTACTCGTGATTGCTCATACCCATTACGTGTCTGATAGTAGGATATTGTACTGCTACCTGATTCAAACTCATGGAAGATGGGAGGAGCGGCAGCGGGCATTGGGAGCTTGAGCAAGACGAGAACGTGCCAGTTCTCCTCAGGGCCAAGGACAGCTTAGGGCTTAGGGCCTTTGGGGTTTTGTTGTTTAGGATACTGAGTGGCCCTTCGGCTTTCAGACGAAATCCTCACGGAGAAGGTGCCGAAACAACTTAGTCATATCACAACCAGCGATTTGGTCCTGCAGTGACGGTTGTTGTGCTGGTCATGACAGCGAACGGGACTTGGATGATGACAGTGAACGTTATGATGGGCTGCCATTATGATGACGATGATGGCAACGGACATCATCAGCATCATCATCATTGGCCATCATCACCATGACCAACCAACCTCGTCAACAATCCTGTAAAGCTTCTTGTCGTTGGTATCGCTAGCTTGTTGTCAAGAACAGTCTTTCTTGTCATGATCATTGGTGTAGCTGTCATGCTCCGTCCTTTCATGATTGCCCATGCATGCAGGACTGCATGAGGAACTTGCACAGCGACTTTCTGTGCTGCGCAGGATGGAAACGACCAAGCCCCTGATGTATCGCGCCTGATGTCTGCCGAGGAGTTTGGCTTCGGGTGTTTCGGGCCATATATATATATATATACACATACATACATATATATATATATATGTATATGTATATAAATATTATATATATAGTGATACATGTTTTGTTGTGTATATAGGTATACAGTACATAGGATTGACATTGGGGTGATGCTTCAATCAGTTGCACTCCCTGCATTTCATATTCGTATATTTGTGGTGCGAGCCGCGAAAACGTATTGGTGTTGTCATCCTTTGACCGACGGAAGAACAAACAGAGCGCGAGTTTCAACAAACAGCAGCGACAAAACTAAGTTAAGTCGTAATGTTTGTTACTAGTAGAGTCTGAGGAGAGCGAAAAGGCCCACGCGGCCGAAACAACAAGAAGTCATCGTGCCACATCATGGAGATGCATTCTGCGAGGGGATCAAACGCACCATTTGTGTATCATTTTTGTTTTTCTTTTGTCATCTTTTGTCTTGCCGCAAACACTGAAACGAGGCGGTGCGCTTGATTTATGAACCCGTGCAAAACCTATGAAGATATACCAAACCTGGTTTTGGCGGTTTCAGTGAACCCTGCTTGAAATCAGCCCTCTTCAAGCTGCGCATCCTGCGTTAAACCCGCTTGAACCGGATGGGGCCCTTTTTTTGCACGTACACCCTACATAGGCCCTACTTGCGAAGCAACACCAACAAAGCCTAAAAGCGCTCAAACCCTAATCTCCAGAAAAACCTGCAAGACATAAACGCCTTGAAACCTTGCAATCTACCACAGCCGTGTGCAGGACTTCTACGGCTCCGGGGAGGCCTTCCCTTCAAAGTCCCTGAAAGCAGTCTTTTGAGCTCAGTGCGGTAAAGCTTAGGGGCTTTGTTCGGGGTTGCTATAAGGAGTAGCATATGATGGTGAGTCTCCGAGGGTGCTGCAAGTTTGATGTCTTAGGGGTTCCCAAAGGCGTAAAGAGGGAGACTTGTCTTCCTGGATCTGACCAAGTATTTCAGGAGGTTGGTGAAGATGCCATAATGCTTTAGAAGGCATATACCATACCGCTCCCCAATACTATGTATAAAGATGCCAAAACTGATTTACAAGGCTTTATGAACTCTGGGCACAGGGTGTTCAAAGACGAGGGATCTGAGGGTTTTGGTTCTTCTTCTTGTTTACTTTAGCTGTTGTTGCTCTTTGCCTCCATGCCGCCAGCATGAACAGGACAACCAGAAGATGGTTAATGTCAACCGTAACCATTTCCTTGAGGTTTCCTCTTGTTCGTGATGTCAACAATGTAGAGTTTCCCACAAGCGGCCATGAACTCCACTGGTTCTCAGGCGTTGCAGCTCGTGGATCTTTGGGCCGAGGCTACGATGCGTTGCGATCTTTCGTGGATGCAGCCACTGCCGTTGCGTGGCATAGCTGTCCATTGCGATAGTTGGGAGCTACTCCTGTCACAGGTGCAAGAACTCACCGACACCGCACGTCGAGAGCGAGGTGAGGTCCTTGATGGGCTTTGTAACTTCGCGAACGTGTGCAGCGCAAGCTTCATCTCATGAGTGCACAGCCACCAAACCTAAGTTTCTCGTTACGCATGCACGACTACAGGTTCCAGCGCCCAGAGCCACCTAGTTAGGCCATAAACCCTGAACCCCAAACCCTATACCCGCTCGTAAGAACAGTTTGAACATGGGCCCCAAAAAAACAGAAAAAGCCCCTAAAAGGCACCAAAAAGCCTAAAACGCCCCTAAAGCCCTGAAGCCTAGTCACCAGGTTCCGACCCCAGCGCCTGACCCACCTGCTCCGTCTTGGCCAGCCCGAGCCCAAGCATGCTGCCGGAGTCCTGGTCTTCGATGGGTCTACACCCTGACGTATATGTATAATATATACATATATATATATATAATATGTAGATAGATAGACAGATAGATAGATAGATAGATAGATACATCAGTAGGTAGATAAATAGATAGATACATTTTTCATTTATACAGATGTGTATGCGCATATATATATATATATATATTTAAATGTGTAGATGTAGGTAGGTAGGTAGGTAGGTAGGTAGGTAGGTAGGTAGGTAGGTAAATAAATAAATATATATATATATATATCCGTACTGAGACGACACTGCTGCACGACGTGTGAGAGCAATCCTTCTGCAGCAGAACGTCCCGAAGTTGCTAGGACATGTACAAAGACCCCTGGTTCTTCAAGTGATGGCATTTGATGAGGCCTCGAAAACCGAGCCTGAATTCCAGGGAAAGTGCAGCAACAAGAAGTTGCTGCATGCCCGGCGGCCATAGGAGGGACTGCCCATAGTGTCCATACAGTATTGTCTACACAAAGAGTTTGATGGCAGAGATACGAGAACTGAGTATAGAGCAGATGTAGACACGTGTACAGGTCTGTATGCGTCTATGCTTATGCACATGGGTATGATAGTATGTGCATATGTATGTAGAGTAGTGTGTATATATATATATGTACATGCACACATACACCTGAGGATGAGACTATATATATATATATGCACACACGCATGCATCTTATATGTATCACGTATAAGACATATTTGTATACGTTTGTGTGGGTGTAGTTGTGTCTTGGCCATCGGCTACATCATGTCTTTGTGGGTGGGAGTGCTTGCTACAGTATGCAACGCAGTGTAGTGTTATGAGCTGTCATGTAAACCTATGGCAACTAATGCAACATAACGTAATGTAGTGTAATGTATAAACATGTATGCATGTATCCAAAAAGGCTTTAGAACGATTGCTTTCTGGCGGGGCCACGAGCTGCTCGCTAATCCCAGAGCCCCCATCTCCAACAGCCACTCAGATGAAGATCACGGTGAACGTGACAGAAATAGATCCCTCAAGACACCCCACCATTTCAGTTTCGAGCCACCCCATAGCTTGCCTCAGAAGCAAGTAATGAAGATTCTTGGGCCAGCCGGAGGGCTTTGATTAATGCAACGCGTTCCGACGAGATGCAAAAATGGTGCTTCGTGACAGCTTCTTAGCTTTGGTGGTATAAGGGTTTGGGTGTCATGTAATATAGTATGGGGACCCAAACAAGTACAAGCGCTAGAGTTGTTTGGTTTCTGATTACAAGGATACCACAATATCCACGCCAAGACCCAATTCCAATTCAGATTCTACGTCGAACTTCTTGGGATCAGTGTTTGGGCTGGTTTTCTTCAGATGCAGCGTGGCTCCTCGGACGTTGAGCGCTCGCGCGTCGTTCGTTGTAGCCTTCCGGGCTTTGCAGAGGAAGGATGGCTACGTAATACCCAAATATCAATCACATCAATGCCGAGCCTTAAACTGCCGTAGACGGTAGACCCTTACTGCAACTTTCCTTTCAGCTCCCTGAAGCATCTAAGCCCTATAGGTTTCTCTACATGCTCGGTGTACCCCCGAAGGTTGGATGCATGAGAATAGTGCAAGGAGCCGAGATGGACGTTTACCACAGCAGCGCCCTACTGGGATCCGTCGACTGCCGAGGATTTCAGTGCGGTAGGGGGCACCGGATGCAGTTTTCCGGAGCTTCTTAGCACTCTTGGGTCTTCAGGAAGTCTCAAGCCTTAGGGACCAAATGACCCTTAAAAGTAGCGGCCCTATACCCTTATACTATAAATCCCTAAATGGTATATGAACCTTAAACCCTTTTAGGGTTCATTTCGTCCTTAAGGTGCAGAACAAGTCTTGAAGCAACCTCCATGAGGTCATTCGAGGAGAAGTTATCGAGGCCGATCCCCCAGATAGTGAGGTTCATCGACAAAGTGGCCGCGAAATGTTGTGAGTCTTCAGTCCTCCTCAGGCTTGTCGCGTTTGTCTGGCTTCTCGTGGGCACTGAAATGAAAGATTATTAGGCCGTCTGTTGAGCATTGCAAGGACCGGGCTACCACATCGTCTTGGTTTTCACAAGGTCGCGTCTAGAGTGGATCGGCTCATGTATGAGTCTGAATATTTTCCAACACTATTTCCGCAGCGAACGTTACACTATATATTCTAGTGCAAAAATCTTAATTCTAATGGCTCAGGCCCCGTAGTAGAGCTTAAACCCTGCCTCGAACTTTGCAGTGAAGATCCACTGGTTGCCTCAGGCAAAGTCTGAAAGTGCAAACGGAGCTTCATCGACAAGTTTAGCCCCCCAAGCACGTCTCTGCTGCCTCTTCTACCTAACATGAGTCGCACGAGATACAAATACTGCTTAACCGGCAAGTATTGCAGTTGCTATACATGTCATAGTTGCTAAACTGTTTTTGATTTGTGGGATACATGTGGATACCATGATAATCTTAGGGTTTAGGGTTTAGGGTTTAGGGTTTAAGGTTATTCTTGTAGAGTTGTCGGTGTGACCGCCAAGGCCGGAGGCCAGCAATGGGGAAAGCTTGAAGCCAAGGACACAGGTGGGTCAGATGTACCTCAACCTACCCAAAACCTACTTTTTTGTAGGGTCCCCATAGATTCCATATATATATATATATATATATATATATTAAGGTTTATAATAGGAACCTACAAAAAAGTAGGTTTTGGTAGGTTAAGGTAGGTGTCGGGGGCTGGGAGCATGCCTGGGTCTGCTGGCTGGATTGGCTTGTAAGTACCATCTTCACCACCATCACCGCCATCCCCGTCATCAACACCACATTCGTGATGACCACCGCCATCGCCCCATCATCATCATCGTCGTCGTCGTGAACGTCATGGGAGAATCGTGGCCTGACATGTTGGCAGGTAGTAGCCAAAGATGCTCTCAACAACAAGGCCGCTATGCCCGGGGGCATGGGCTTGCTGGCCAGCGGGGTTTGGGATGTTTGTTTGTGTTTGTGCCTTGAGGGCCTTGCAAGCGTATAGGGATAAGACGGAGGTCATTTCTAGGCCTTCCAACAGCGAACCCAGCTGCCGCCTTGCACGAACGATCTCTCTCAGGGGCGCCGTTTGCCAGAGGCTCAGGTCCCGTGCAGCCTCGGGTAGAGCTTGCAGTTTGTGGACGAAAGCCGGCTTAGCAGACCTTTGCGTGTTGTGTTGGGCCTCCGACACATCCGAAGTACTGCATGAGGCTGCAGTCGGGGGAGATTCAGCACATCAGCGTGCAGAGGCCTGACTCAGTCAGACAAACACAAGCACAAAGCCGCAGACCCCTGGGCAGAAGATGGCAGAAGTCCGTAATCTAAAGGGTGAATCTTAATTCCCAGCCCTGTAAACCCGCAAGTCATGTCGTGGGCGACGCAGGTTCTTTCCCGTCGAGGCCGGGCTTGTGTCATAGTATTATATAGTATTCTCTATGCATGTATGTATGCAATGTATGTATGTATGTATGTATGTATGTATGTATGTATGTATGCATGTATGCATGGATGTCTGT
>CAJNDV010020002.1:157776-170086 GCA_905221635.1 Symbiodinium sp. CCMP2456 | reverse complement strand
GTAGCAGGAGTAGTAGCAGTAGTAGCGGCAGTGGGAGTAGTGAGTTTTGTTTGTAGGAGTAGCAGTAGCATTTGTAACAGTAAATAGTTGTAGTAGAGGAGCGATCAAGGTAGCAGCGGCGGTTGTAGCAATAGAAGCAGCGGTGTCTTTTGTTGAGTTCTCTTTATGTTCGAGCGACGATATCGGAGTGTTTGCCATGGTTCCTCGATGCGACGTACTCATTGGCAACACTGCGTGGGGTATTGGAGTGTAGCACTTCCGGATGGACACCGGTTTTGAAAACCCCTCACGGTCCTTGCGAAGAAATTATCAGCACATCTGCTCGCGGAACACAGCACTGGCAGGGAACCTTGGGGTACGCGGTACGCGTTGCCCTATACTGCAGCCCCGAATTATTTAAGGCCGTCTGCCCCAATCCGGGAAATCCCGAAATCCATATGACATATGCTTGCACCATAGCCAGACCCACGTCATAACAGGTATGGCCGACTGTACTCCGTGTCCTGCTGAAGTACCTTGCGCGTCAGATTCAGGCCCTGGTAAAGACAGGCGTCTCGGCGAAATCATGAGCCCATATAGACTCCGAAGCACCCCTGCAGGACCCTGCCCTTAAGCAAGACGCTAGATATACGCTTTGTCCTAGCACTAACCGCTTTATATTGTGGGTCTCACCCAAGGCGGGCGCAAAACGTCCTTTCGGGCCGACGCAGCGGCGACCTTTGTGCAAGCGATTCGAGCTGCCTTCCGCAAGGCCGGGACTGTCTGCTGGTGCGAACCCAAAACCGTATCATAGCCGTGCCCAGGGTCGGCGAAGCAAGCAGCCTGACTTCACCAAAGTTCATCCGCAGCTTGGTGATGTTGGCCTTCTTGTTGACACGGTTTTGTCGGCCTGGACGTCGGGGGTGTTGTGCGATCCATCATTTTTTAGCGGCTTCAAATGCAGTCCGGTCGGTAACAGCTCGGCAGAATCTGGTCATGGTCTTCACCGAGGGGTCGATCGGAGACCTTCCAAAGTCTGGGACCGCGGCCTGTGAGGCTAAGCCGACAGCGCTCAACTCTACGCTGAACCATGCATCCTTCAAGCTTCGCCCCATCAAGACACATTATGGTGTAAAGCAAAAGGAAAGACTAGCGACCGCATAAACCAGCAAACAAAGCTGAGATCAGAAGAATACACCACAAACCTATGTAACCTGACCAAAAAGGCAAGATCGGACGATAAAGCACGAAGTCACCTCTCCTTCAGCTCCATCTCGGCGATGTGCTTTCTGCATAGACTTACCAAGGTTCGAGCTTTGGGGGTGGCGTTGTTTCGGGTTCAGGGTGTGTTAATAGTGTTGCAGGGGTTAGGGCGTCTGAATGAGGAAACTGTGGATGCACATCGAAGAGGTGCTCCGTGGGGGTCCCAGATGGCGTGTATGCTGGGATTTGCGGATGAGCATGCCAGACTCCCAGACTGTCGGACCTGTTAATAAACGTGTCTATCAGAGTCTATCAGCCTCTTCAACGACACCAGTTCTGCAAAAATAGCCGCAGGCTGCAAGGGCCAAGACAGCAGGGAGCAGGTTAGGTGGAGGGTTGTAGGCTTCAGAAAAAGAGTTGGATTTCAGGCTTGCAGGCTGTGGTGGAGAAGAGCGACTCTCCATGTCGGGTCGCAGTCGTCTTTTTGGACCCAGACAGCTTTGCCATGAAAATGTGTGTGTGTGTGCAGTTTCGCAGCCGCTGTTTCATTCGGACCTCTACCGTTGGCTTCGACATGCATGTCTGTTTTGTTCGGGGGATGCTAGCGGCTAGCGTTATGAGTGTTCGTATATGCATTCAACATTATTATCTCTCTCCCTCCCGCTTTGTGTTTCGCTCGATGTATACAAAAATCTGTGTATATATATATATATACAGATATGTATAATTATATGCACGTGCATGTGCATGTGCATGTGTATGCGTGTGTATGTATGTACGTATATATATATATATGTACATATATATATATATATAGATATACATACACATACAAACATGCACTGTGACATGTATGTAAATAACCATATATATATATATACATACGTACATATATTTATATCTGTTTTTTCTGCATGTGCGGGTATGAAAATTTCGTTATTGCAGGTAAGTTGTAGGTAGGAACTCACATAGCCATGCAATGACAGAAGAACAAGACATGCCAAGATATACCTCTGCATGCGCAGATAATGATCCCAGGTGTTCAGCAGCCAAATCATGCACCCAACTTGCATTTCTACTACTGCGACTCGACCGCAACAGTCCAAGGCAGAAGACCTGACAAGATGAAGCCTGAGATATGCGGCCTTCAACTTCAACGTTCCGTTAAAATCCGAAATCACCCAGCCAACGTGGAACTCAAAGGCCAAACGAACATAGTCAGAAGTATACCACGAGGCGATAGTTACAAGCCCTTCGTCTCCAGAGAACTCGCTTTTGACGCTGAATGAATATTTGTTCTTGCAGGTTCCGGTATCAAGCTTTGCAAACCACAATGTGCGGAGCCAAAGGTTCATAAGCCGACACCACTGTCACAAGCTAACTGCAGGCCGGGTCACCCAAGTCAATCAAATCTCGCCCAAGCCCAGGGGGGTTTGCTTTACTCAGGCCCACCTCCCAGGCTCCTCTTATGCTTCTCTCCCTTGCCTGTCCCTGAAATAAAATACATGCCTCAAAGCTTGCTCTGCTGTTTTTGGTTTATAGGTTTTACTAAAGGCACTGTGTACAAATCCATAAAGCACCCACAAGCTTATGACTATTATAACTGCAAGGGGGGGGGGCGTTGTACAAACGCCCAAAAGACCAAAACCTTATAGCAGGCGAATACAACCTAAGAGCCCGAAGCCCCACACAGTCGTAAAGCCCCATGCAGCCCTGAACCATGACCCCCATAAAACACTTTAAATCCCAACATTCCCAACCGAAGCTAGGTAAGCCCTAAGCCTTCACACAAAATACGAAAGCCTCACAAGACCCTGCACCGTAAATGTCATATCTCTTGTCCGAGTGTGAGTGTCAAATGTCATATCCAACCCTTCGGCCCCAGCGGAGCCATACTAGAACTTCAGTTTAATCAAAAATAGACCTTTACAGAATTCTCACAGAACCTTCAGAAGGCAAAGCGGCCCAAGAGCTGTGCGATGGTGCCGAGCTCGGCTCCCTGCGCGAGCTCCTCGGCAGATTGGGGTTCAAGCTGCTACACTAACAATCATTCTATAGGGTTATTGTTCCTGGTGTTCCATAAGGTTTTCGGATGTGGGGTTCTAAAAAGGTTTTGATGCAGGTTTCTTTCAGGGACTTTCAGGATACAGTTTTGTATGGGTTCTGTCAGGGTTCCGGAAGGGTTTCCGCTAAGCCTAAGCTTCCGTATGGTGTTTAGCTTGCGAAGGGACCTGGTGTGCCCTCAGGTTAGGTCAAGTTAAGTTGAGAGGTGTTGGCTTTGCGGGCAACACCCCATTGTTCAGTCGTTCAAGAGGGCTGTGGAGTTTTTGTGCTAGTTTTGGGGCTGAGGAAATGTTGAGCGGGTTTAAAGGTAGCTTCCCGGGTTCTCCCCCTAACCCTTAGGGTTGGAGCTCAGGGCCCCGGAATGAATCTCCTGCAAATGCCGGAGCTGCGGAACCCGTACGGTCTTGGTGTTGCCTCCCGTTCCGAGTCAGGGTAGTGCAGGCTGATGCGGGATCTAGGCTACAGACAAGGTTTCCGACTTCCCTGTGGCGCAACAGTCTGAAGGCACATGGTTCTCGAGAGCGTCCTGTTTGGCTCATCATTTGCATCACGACAGTTTCTATACGATCATGGTAAATCAACGTCGTAAGCATCCAGCAGCCTGAACCCCTAAACTGTGAACCCAAGCATTGAGCTGTATTTCCTTCTCGTGGGTTTACGCACACCCGGCTTTGAAGTCGAGTCAAGGCTCTAAAGATCTTTTTGGTATCTCAGAGGATACCTTAAAGGAAAGTGTCCCTCCGGAGGTTCTCGCCTTATAGGCCCTTTGGTTCACAAGAGCTCAAGCATGCACCGTCCAAAGGGTCTACAGTCTGAGTCCAGGCGATGCTGCTTTTCTCTTCTTATAGTTCATGCTTATAGTTTGCCTTTTGTGCATTGTCTCTTGCTGCTGCTGTGGCTGCCACGAGCCGCGGTGCTACACTCTTCACCTCCGCGTGCTCAGCAACCCAAGCGGCCAAAGTGCTCCTTCCCCCGAAGCCCTGCACCATTCCGCTCGAAGTGCCACACTTACTAGGGAAGCCTGTCGTCACAATTCATTACAATGCCCTGTGCATGGCTTCCTCCATGAGCCCCGGAATGCCCTACAAGCGGTAGATTTTAAGTCGTCCCTGCCTGGGCGAAGTCCCAGGTGCCGCAGGGTTTGGGCTAGTTTTCAATACCTCTATCGTTGTTTCCCATCCAGTGTCTAGTTTCTGCGCGATCCACTGTAGATCGACGTGACACTTCCAGCGTAACCGAGAAGTCTTCGGGTCAAGGCTGAAGGGCTCATCGCTCCGGAAGCTGGTCCGGGCGCTGCTTGAGGTGCACTCCAGGGCCTCCAGGGTTCCGGCTTTGTGGATTTGTGAACTCAATGTCCGGCTCTTCCCACAGCCGAAGTTCCTGAGCCGAAGGCCCTGAACGGCCTCTTCATAGTAGGTGTACTGTTGGTGGTGGCTCGTATTTGTTGTCAACTTTGAAACCCGTGAGATCTGCAACGTCTCTAGTCTCAAATGGGACTCCCGTCAGCCTATAGACGGGTGGCACTAAACCGAACCTGCACAAGTTCGTAAAAAGCTCCACGAAATCATGCAGGCTTCGATGGGAGGTAGACAGACGCTAAAGCTCTAAGCTCATGTGCCTACACGCTCGTGCCACACTGACTGCAGCCCTGAGAGCCAGGCGAGGTCCTACACCAACAAGTTCTGAATTTCTGAACATTTTAAGGAAGTTGATGAGGCTTTACGAGATAGTTTATGGATCAGGGTTTCGGCAGGAGCTTTCGTATGCTGCTTGTAGGAGGGGGGTTTGAAGAACGCTTGCACTGCTCTGTGGGCACCATGAAAAAAGTCCTTCGACAAGGCCGCCTTGAAAAGCCTCGACCTGACAACTTAGGCCGAGGCCTAGGGACCTGAGCTCAAGCTACTTTGACCCGGGAGCAGGTGGGGGTGAGGATTCGGGCTCGGGCTCGTGTGACTGTTCTTGGCCAAGAAAGGGGCTCAGTTAGCAGTGAGTCTGACTTTTCACCTCGAGTATCTCCGTACTTCCTTCTGATTTACTATGCTCATGTCGCCATGTAGGCGAAGGTGATGGATCGCTTGAAAAACCCTGCAAAAAAGACCCTGCTTATCTTTGTCTTGAGCCGACTTCAGCCAAGGTGGAAGGAAGCCAGGCGCTGCCTGCTGGCCTAGAGGCTACTGCACGCCTCATTCGGCTGGCAGAGGGGGATCTCGACGTCCCCTTTGTTTGCCAAAAGGCTGGGTTTAAGGGATTAGGGACGAGGGGAGATCTAGATGAACCCCACTTAGTACCCTGAAACCTTCATTGACCTCTTCCTCACACACCCCGAGGCTACAAGACGTAGAAAGAACCCTTGAGGATCCTTGCTTCGAGCCAGATAAAACCTGAAGGATCCCCTTAAACCAAGATACTACCAACCCTTCACGACCCATGGATCACCCTTCGGACAGCCCCCCCAAGACAACACCAGGCACTTAGTCTACTCCGCAGCTGCGGCCAGCCTGCATCTGCTTGCCTAGCTGCGATTGCCGTGCGCTGCTCACTCTCCTTCCGAGATCCTTGGCTGTACGGCTCATGTGGGCATAATTGGGCCTGTCGTAGGCTTTACCGTTTCATGAGGAGTTTAGGTAGGGTTCAGAGGTTATGTAAGGGTTTCGAGGTTCACATTTCTCTAGATGCATTCAAGGTTGTTGGCTTTTGGGTTTTATTCTGCTGTTTTGCACAGGTTTAGGGTTTCTCAAGTTCCAATCCGACACCGTCTAGGTAGAGGCCGTATTATAGGGAACCTTACGAGCCCCAATTAAACCCCCGAAGTCCGAAAGGGTGATCCACCCTGAGCCCTACGCCCCGGCACAAAGGTTTACGAATCCCAAACCTTAATTTTAATCCCATGCCCCTATAAACCGGGGCTTCTAGGACTGGCTCCTGCAACACCACGAAGAATTTGTGGCGGGCATCAGCAACGCCTGGGCGCAGCACCGCTCCATCGAGAATATGGAGACTTCCTGGCTGGTTGTTTCTCCGTAGTGGCTGCGATATACTGAGGGTGGGAAAGTTCAGGGTGCAAGGTTTGGGGTTAGGCGTGCCTTCATTAATTAGTGTTGCCAGGAGGCTCGCGTTGTGAAAACAAGGCGCCTGTGATGGAAACGAAGCGAAACAGCGTGTTGCGCCGACTGACACAGAATTCATCATCGGATGCCCATATTCCTGCACCCACTCTGCTGCTCCAGAGCTTGACTTGTTGATGGTTGCATGCATGGTATAGTGTAGCTACGATTCCCCTGATCACTACTATTTCTCCTGTTGTGATTCTGTCTATTGCTGGCACGATTGTGCCATTATGCATACCGAATCCCGAAACCAGTGGGTGCCTTGGTCAAGAACCCGAAACCTGCCGGCCGGACGGAGGAGCTAGTACTTCGCTTCGCCCTTAGCCTCGACGACTTCACCGTGCGAGAGGCGCAGCTTCTCGTGCCCCTCGTGGCCGACACCCTGGAGGCACTCCCGCAAGTAGGGGGTTTCTGGGGGGGTGGAGTTCGGGGCGTTTCACATTTGTAGAGCTACTGGGACGCCACAGTTTGTGCCAAAACGTCGCGTCAAAGACCGGCGCGGTGCCACTGTTTGTCGGTTTCGGCCCTGTAAAAAATGTTGATTTCAGTGCTTTGGAGCTTATTATATCGTACATGATGCCGTGCATGTGCACTGGGTCCGTTCCGAGTGGCGCCATGCTGCTACACCCTGCGAAGCAGCCAGCGCACAGATTGATGCGCTTATGACCCAGGCAGATGCCCGAGCTGATGCCAGCCTGGCGGCCAGCCGTTTCCGTGGTAGTGGAAACAGGTGCGCGCGGTTCTTCCAGGGTTAGGGCTCCGAGAAGATAAAGCTGTGAGCTGTGAATTCAGGAAGCTTTGAAGGGCCCCCCCCCTGGGGAGCACCTTTAGCTCGAAGGGTTTCGGTTCTCTTTTCGAGTATGACTCTAAAACTCTCTCTTAAGCACTTTCAAACATGCATGTCAAACCACTCGAAAACACTAAAAACTCCAATCCACAACGCTTTCAAAGACACTCTAAAACACTTTAAATGTGGCGGCTGCCGTTCGGATCGCATTCACGTCTTTTCGGCGTCTTCGCTTGCAAATCTGATAGTGGACGGTTTCAGGGCCAACGTCCAGGGTTGGGGACGGGCTGAGGAAGGGTGTTCGGGGTCGGGGCTTGTGGCTATGGGATGGAGCGTTGGGGGTAGGGCCGTCCACTTCGGGATTGGTGGGGAGGGTCCCAGGTCCACAGATTTCACCTACCCTCAGGCGAGATGGGAGCTGGCAAACGGCCGGACCCCATTTCTGGACAACATTTCAACCACGAAAGGCCGACCTCCGCAACCCATCCTTTCAGGAAGGTCTTTGGCATGCAGGCTTCCCTTTTTAAAAGTGCCAATGCAAGCTACGGCTGCTTAAGGACGTTCGAGCTACGGGGCTCCTCAAACGAGGCCTTCAAGGGGCTCCTGAGTGAACGGACAACTTCTGTGTCGCTGTACAAGCACCATCTCAGGTCTGCCCCGCTCTCGCGCCTGGCTGACCTGTTGGCCGCTCTAGCCTCTGAGCTTAGAATAGTAATTCAGGGTTTGCGGAACCTTTGTGACGAGGGCTCATAAACAGTGTGTTTTCTTCAGATTCAGAAGTTTGGAATGTGATGCTCGCCGCATCAGCTCCCGACGAACTCCATGTCTTTTGCTTGTGAGCCGCCTAAAATCCCCAAGATGTTTCCTCTGAAATATTTCGGAGTGAAGGACCACGGGTCTGATTGATCCGTAGTCTAGACCGGACATGTTAGCGTTTCAACCATAAACGTTGGACGCACAACTACAAGCCTTCGACACTTAACACAAAATCTCATTGTCAATACGAAGGTTGATCTGGCAGGTTCGGGAAAAGAAGACCACCAGCAAAAACCCTAATTTGCAGGAACAATATCACCAAGGCTCTAACCAAGGTCCTGTGTTTCTTACAGAAATCCTTCATCCAGGTTTGGAGAGCCAGCGGCTCTTCGGCGGCAGCCGCAGAAGAGATCTCCAATCAACTCGAGAAGCGGTGCCTTCCATGGGCACTGTTCGGGCCTCGTGCAGTGTTCAGGCCAAGAGTTCGGCACTACTTCTCGGTTCTGCAGTTCGGCAGTGCTTTTGGATCGTGTACAGCTTCCATTTCCAATTGAGCTCCAAGACGTCGTGTGCTGCCGCTAAGAGTTTGCTCACTGAGAGAGTGGAAGGTTCAATCAGTGCTTCGGCTTCCAGGGCTTTTAGAAACCAGGATCAGGATGTACAAGTTGGTGGGAAGCAGCACGCAGTGGTTCAGTGCTTACCGGGTCGGAAAATTGTGGGCTTATACGCTTTCGCATACGTCTCTTCAGTTTAGAAAGCTGAGGAGATCGCGGTTCGGCGTTCCAAGCAGACTCATCTAAACTTTGGGTACTGGGTCTTGTGAAAGTTTTCACGGTGGCTGCACTTGCATGAGATCCCACTCCATCATCAATCGAAGTTTTTTGTGCAGGCAGCTACGTGTGAATCTGCTGGGCCTGTATCCATTAGCCTAAGCATGATCCATCCTTTCGCCTTGCTCCATGCGCTTGCTTCTTCATAGACATTGACAGCTCGATGAAAAGGCCCATGACATCCGAATTCCTGCTCGTCACGATTCCCATTATCCGAGACAAGAAGCCCCGGAGCAGCGAATGCTGAGCCCTGTAGCCTCAGGTGAACAGCATCTGCAACCTGAACGAAGCCGACTCTAACCCCAGTCAACCCCCAAGGACCCAGAATCCTGCACCTGCATGCTCAGTTTTTCTATCATTGCTCGAAGAGCAGCCTGAAGCCCTAAGTCCTAGACCAGTAGGCCTGCGACAGCCAGGTGTTTGGTGCGTCTGAGTGAGAGTCATGGCAGAGAGCTTTGCGCAGATGAAGCCGTGGAGCCCTGGCTAGGGTGAAGGGAAGTGCAGGATGTAGGGTCGCTCCATTTGATGTCTTTCCAGCTGGTTGATGTTCTTAGTCCTTTGGTCGTGCGGATCTTCCCCGTAGATAACCAAAAACGGGTTGTGAAGCAGGAGGAAGTACGCAAAGCATCAAAAAGAGTAAGATACATGGATAGATCAGGCGTACAAACAAGTGGATAATTAACAACAAATACCTGAACAGTCAAACATATGAGTAGTCAGTAGTTTGAACAGCCAAAGTGGAATGAAGAGTGGGTGGATCGATTGTTGGAAGGATGGATAAGGAGATCGATGGAATGAAAGATCAAAAAGCATAGAATAATGTATGGATAGGAGGATAGACGGAGAAATGGATGGAGGATAGATCGGTTGATAGGTACATAGGTCGTTAGATCGTGTTAGATTAGTTTAGATTTAGATAGATACATAGAAAAACAGATAGGTAGATCGATAGATAGATAGATGGAAGGCAGATAAATAGACAGATAGATGGATAGATAGATCGAGAGACAGACAGGTAAGTTTCAGATTCAGACGATATTTAGGTAGGTTAGGTTCGGTTAGGTTAGGTAGATGGATACATAGGTTGATAGATCGGGAGGTACGAAAACAGTCCAGTATGTTTGTGTTATATGCAGATATACGTGCGCTTGCGTGTGTCTATATACATGTATATAAACAGCTGTATACATAGTTACAGGCATACATAAGCCTACTCTATAGGACTTATATGATATGCTCATGTGCTTGTTTCATTCGTTGGCATGTATGTTTGGATTTGCCTGTGATGGCTACAGCCATGTATCTGTATGTGCGTACAAGCATTACATCGACAAGCCAATAAAAAGGTATCTAAAACCAGTATGAGTACGAACACAACAACCTCGGAAATAAACATGAAAGTGACGAGCAGTCAGGCATATATTGTGTAACCACGAGAGTTTCTAAATTCGGGCTTGGAGAGTAAGGATTGAAATTTTCAGGATGAAACAACCCACGATTACATGCAAACCACCATTGATAGAGAAATGTGGAGAGACAAACTTTCGGAATAATTGTGCCCCATTTTTTATCACCACGACGACAACGGTGCTGCCGGTCCCCAGTGAGTCTCACACTGCCCTGTTGATCATTCTGCAGAACATTAGTGTGGTTCAGGTCATCAAGTTGTGTGCTGCTGTGCTCCGGCAGCTGGATAAGGGCGCACGGCTGCAGATAGATGCTTGGGCCTGATTGAACTCACTGTTTACAAGGTTCGATTTGTGGTTGTGGATTCCTGGTTCGGGGCAGGAGCCTTCTTGGTCTCGGGTTTAGTGTGGTATGTGTCTACCTTCTTTGGGTTGGGGCAAGTATGGGCATGTTCATTTTCAGATCAAACACAGCAGGCTACGCCTCCGCTCAGATCTTGACGCGTCGAAACGCACCCTTCAGCTCCTTTCATTTGCATCGGTAAGACTGTTGGCCTGCAGGTACAAGGAGTCATCCGATCCCTTGAGACTCTGAAACCTTGTCTCAAACTCCTGCCCGAAGCACGTGCCTCGCCTGGAGATTCTGAGTGTAAGCGCCGAAACCTTTGACACCCTGAAAACTGGGTGACCTCAAATCCTAAGACCCTGAACTCTAAAGGTTCTACCCTGAGCTTCATGGCTGTTCTGGCTTTTTCAGACCTTGCCTGCCGTGCCCGACTGCGAGTGTCAAGTCTCCTAAAGTCCTACACGTAAAGCCCTTGTGTCTAACCTCCTAAACTCTCTGCCTCGAATCCTAAAACTCTTAAGCTTTGTTGCTCATCTTTGGAGCTCTGGAACCCCAGGAGCTGCCTTGGCTGCAAGCCTCGCTGGCGTCCCTGCTTTCCGCGACAACCTGGGCTCATCTTGGGCAGGAGACGCTTGCGGTGTAGAATTTGTGTCAAAAGGCAGGTCCTAAACAGTAAACCCCCAAATTCGTAGCTCAGGGTGGTTGAGGACTCGCCTTTCGAGTGATTCGGCTTTAGCACTGAGGAGTCTAGGATTTGGACCATCAAAACGATTGAGGCTTTCAGTGGGGTTTAGGTAAAAACTAAAAAGAGTGGAGGGTTTGTAGGTTGCTCGGGGTTTGGTGAATAAAGTGTAAGGTTTGGGGTCGAGTGAGCCTTAGTTCGGCAGCGCTAGGCGCCTACGTCGGGGCATCGAGGTGTTTCGGAAAGGTTGTGTAGTGTTCGCTTCAGTGTGCCATGATTCGTAAGGCAAAGTTCAAGAGCTTGACTTCTCTCTGCACTGCCAGGAGAAAGCTGCGACTGCAGATGTGCCGCGGGCTCAGGAGATCCTCGTGCATAGGCTTCAGCCTGCAGCGTCTGAGCAAAAAAGTACAAGTTCACAAACATGAAGCCAAGGCTTGACAGTCTTCTCTGTCGAGATTTTGGGGCGTCTTTGGCCTCACCAGGCACTGCGTCTGAATCAGGGGAGAAGTAATTAGGTTCGAGGGCTCAGGGGCAGGGTTCAGCCTTCAATGTTTCCTTAAGCCCAAGAGGTTTTGGGGCTAGGGTGTGTATGTGTGTGTCTGTGTATCAATGCGCTTTGCACCATATTTTGTTGGCAACAAGGCAGGGAAGTGCGTTTGACAAGTCCGGCATGCGGGATTCTTGAAAGTCGTGATGATGGTGGTGGGTGGTGATAGTGGTGGTAGTGGCGGCGGCGGCGCGGCGATGCTGGCTGGTGGCGCTGCGGTGGCGGTGGTGATGGTTGCTTTTGATGTCGACATTCCTGATATTGCAATGGTGCATTTTGTTATTGTTAACGTCCTCGTCGTTGTCCTCGTCGTCTTTGTACTTGTTGCTGTTGTTGTAGCTGTAGATGTAGATGTAGATGTAGATGTAGTAGTAGTAGTAGTAGTAGTAGTAGTAACAGTAGTAGTAGCGGTAGCAGTAACAGTAGCAGTAGCGGTAGCGGTAGCGGTAGGAGTAGTAGTAGTAGTAGTAGTAGTAGTAGTAGTCGTAGTAGTAGTAGTAGTAGTAGTAGTAGTAGTAGCAGTAGCAGCAGAAGCAGCGGTAGTAGTGGTAGTACTACTACTACTGTTGTTGTTGTCGTTGGTACAGACAAAAACAGCAGCCC
>CAJNDV010020002.1:147481-157676 GCA_905221635.1 Symbiodinium sp. CCMP2456 | reverse complement strand
TTCTGTTGTGTTTCTGTTGTTCTGCCTTGGTGGGGATGGGGGGAAGGGGGTGGGGATGACGACGTCCACGCGAATGCGGTTTGTTCTGCTGTTTTTCTGTTGTTGTGCCTTGGTGGGGATGAGGGGATGGGCGGGGGATGATGACGTCCATGCGAATGCGGTTTGTTTCTGCTGTCTTTCTGTTGTTGTGCCTTGGTGGAGATGTTGAGTCTCCTCGCCCCAAACGGCCACCCAGAAGCTAAGAAACGAAAATACGCCTGTTCACTGTACAGATGACGCTGATTCAGATGT
Organism: Symbiodinium sp. CCMP2456; assembly: GCA_905221635.1. Taxonomy (NCBI): domain Eukaryota; class Dinophyceae; order Suessiales; family Symbiodiniaceae; genus Symbiodinium; species Symbiodinium sp. CCMP2456. Next base: position 157,385 of record CAJNDV010020002.1, on the reverse strand, counting down.
TGATGCTGTTCATGTGCTGTTGACGATGTTGCTTGTTGCTGCCGCAGATACGACTGCCGATGACGATACCTAAGCTGATAACATTGATGAAAATAAAGATGACAAGGTTGCTACCTGACTGCTCATTGTTGCCCTCGTTGATAGCTTACTGTTGAAACGCCAACCATCCAAAAACTCTCGTTTTTTCTCCTCTCCATACAAAAACTTGACAAATGAACACAAAAATCAAGCACCAGAAAAAACGAAAATACGGTGTTTGCGACTCTTTCGCAAAAAAACCTAAGCAAATATCCAAGACAAAGAACTTGGACAAATACATGCTCCCAAGCACCCTCCTGTTCACGAAAACCATACACATATCAACGCTTTTCGGCTTTGACAGAAAAAACGTCCCAAACATAAACGACACACCCCGCGCGGCGGCAAACGCACGTGCTGCCTTGTTCTTGTTGTTGTTGTTGTTGTTGTTGTTGTTGTTGTTGTTGTGGATTGTTGGTTGTTGGTTGTTGGTTGTTTTTGGGTGTTTGTTGTTCGTTGCTTGTTGCCTGTTGCTTGTTCGTTGTTGTTTGGTGTTTGGTGTTTGGTCTTTGTTGTGTGTTGTCTGTTGTTTGATGTGTTTTGTGTCTTATGTGTTGTATGGTTTTGGTTTTTTGTTGGTGGTTGGTTGTTCGTTCTTGGTTCTTGGTTTTGTGGTGGTGGTGGTGGTGGTGGTGGTGGTGGTGGTGGTGGTGGTGGTGGTGGTGGTGGTACTGGTGTTCGGCGTGGCGGTGGTAGTGGTGAAGTATTTGTGGAAGAAGTGGTGGTGGTGGTGGTGGTGGTGGTGGTGGTGGTGGTGGCGGCGGTGGTGGTGGTGGCGGCGGTGGTGGTGGTGGCGGCGGTGGTGTGGGTGTTGGTGTTTGGGTTGTGTTGGCATTGGTGTTGGCGTTGGTGGTCTTGCTGTTGCTGTTAACAGGGAGGGACGACGGCAGCTACGTTTCTTTATGGTGTAAGTTGAAGTTGCTTTTACAAGTTTTCTGCGATGTCGAGGCCCAAGCGTCGGTGGGTGTGGGAGCAAACGGAAGATTCCGGATCGAAACAACCGTGGCTCGTTGGAGTTCCCGGCAGAAGAGTGGAATGAAAAGGCAAGGTCAGAAGTTTGCAGCTCATTGTTTCCAGGCGAAGACTCCGAAGAACATCATCCTCTGGGTTAGTATAGCTGCAAGAGCAGTCGTTCAGGCTCTGGCTCTGGCTCCATCGGACTTGAGCTTGTATAACTTCTGGACTTACACTCCTCCATTTCTTCAGGAAGAACCAACCCATGTAATATGGTGGACCAAAACGATCAGGAACGGCTTGTGGCAGCGATCACATGCTTGGCTATCCTTTCGCACGGGGTAGTGCAGGACAGAGAATATCACCGCTTCGCAGATCTACCGTATCTTCCCTCAGCACTGACCTCAGGGCCTGGAATCCCAACTGCTGCCGCAAGACAGCCCAGACCCGAAACAAGGCCTTCCTCACCCACTCCGAGGCCTCTAAGCCTTCAGCCATTCGCCTTACAACCTACGCCTACATCTGAAGCCCCGAACGCTAGCAGGTATTGTGGAAAACCTGCCAGTCATAACAGCCAGTGCTGGACTTGCAGCGCTGCGACTGGGCGAAGATGGGCACAGGGAGTCTGGCATTGGGATGGCCAAGAGTTCTGCACTTGGGCGTTGGGCTTAGGCCAGCGATTGGTGTCTATTGCCAACCGTAAGACCCGGTTCTATTCCCTCTTCGGGGCATGCTAGGTTCTGCAAGGTTTGAAGATTGATCATGTTCTTGTTCTCAGAGCCTCGGGAGTTTTGAGCTGCTGCATGCTCAGAACAAATGAGGGCCGCTTTAGGCATACGGGCATGGGCAGCATGGGCCTGTTGATGCCCAAATCAGACCTTGGGATTTGTGGTTTTGGCGCCGACATGGCCGAGCTGACTTGAATGCTGTCTGGTTCTTGGCATCTGTAGAGGGGCCACTGCTCATCCGAAGATCTCACATCTTTTACATCTTCCGTCTGTGGCACTACCCACGTGCTAGATGACCATTGCATTATTTGGTTTGGATGTATGTACGTACCTCCTTGCACCTCCGGCTGTGTAGCATTGGTCTTCCCTGATCTATGCGATTAATATTTGATTGCTGGAGCATCGAGGTGAGGTGGGCCTGAGGGCAGCCCCTCTTCAAAAAAGCCATTGGCTGCGATGCATAAGGGCCCGAACCCAGACCAGCTCCCAAAACAACTCGCATGCCAGAGACCAGTGGGCCAAGCTCTGAGCCCTCTACATCCAATGTCCACCAACTCCAAATTCTCGATTGAAATATCTGTCCATGCCTCTCCCAAGCCAGGGTCCACAGCGCTGCAGACTACGTGAGGGCCGTGCCTTGGTGTGTAGAAGCGGCTCTAGGGTCCAGGTTCGAGGCTTTGAAGGATAAAAGGGTATTTGTGGCTTGGGCCTTCTAGACAAAGCTCTTGCAAGCAGACGTTAATATTAGTGTATAACACTCCTTGCAGATGTCTGACCCTCGATTCTTGAGGCTGTTGCTCTAAGAAAGGAACCTATGGTCAAATGTAAAATTCCTGGAAAGATTCTTGACTGAGTTCTTCAGGCCTTGCACGCCTCCCAATCGCTCTCCAATGGCCTTCCGGAATGCCCAAATCTCGAATCACCGCTCAGCCAGGCATGATGTTAAGTTCAAGCTCTTACTGAACTCTGAAGCATCGGCTACCTCAGCACACGAGACTGTAAACCTTGATTCTTCATCTCAAAGGATACACGACGAAGGACGAAGGCCCTATGCCCTAGCAGCCGCTCGAGCCCGAAGCCTCGAAGGGATCGTCATTGCGATGTAGGCAAAAAACACTCGAAGTGCTGTGCAGGTTGTGCTGACTTCAGGTTACCGTCAACATTTCCGCACTATCGCCGTCCTTTACACCGAGGCTCTGGCACAAGGGACGAGCCATGCAAGCTTTTGGCACTTGCTTGCGGTCGTGCTGGTCCTTGGCCCGGCAGCTTCGACCAAAGAGCTGAGCCAGGAGTTCCTGCAGGTGGGGCTTCTTATCATGATGCCTACTCCTGCTAGCGCTGTGGTAGTCGTCGGTGCTGTTCTTTGACAGCTACTTTGATTGAAGACATGAAGCACGGATTCAGGATTGTAAAGTTTGTTTTGGCTTTCCCGAGGATTTGGCAGGGGCTTCAGTGGGGGTCCTTGATGGAGAAGTGCAGCAGGCAATATGTGCAAGTCAAGTTTATAAGCTCATGCTTCCTGCCGTAGCTGTTCCAAAGGAGGAAGCAATAGTGCCGCTGTATGCCTACACTTGTCCTCTGCTACAGCTTCAGTCAGCTGCTGTAAGGGGCCATTCCCTAAACCCTCGCCTGATGCGTCGAGTGCGAGTGTTAAAAAAGGGGCCATTTACTAGCTTACGAAGCTTAGGAGAAGATCAGTCTACAGGCAGAAATCGCCATCTTTGGCTGAGTGCAAGAAGCTCGCGAATGTGCTCAATATTCCCATCAACCCGGACCATAGATTGTGATCTTCCGATCAAGCTCGATCCAATGTGGAGTCGGTTGAACTTGCCGATGCCTGGAAGCATTGGGCGAAACAACTCATCATGTCCGCAGAGTTGTGAGAGTCGAAGCCGCTTACTCCCCAGAACTACAGCCTCAAAACACTAAATGCGCGGTTCCGGCAGGTGGCGCAGAAAGCGACGACAACACAGTCAAATCCCGCGCTGCGTAGCTGTGTGCTGGCAGCTGCAAGGTCCGACATCTTCCGCTTGTGAGCTTTAGGGTTTACGGCTGCCTCTTCTGTTGCCAAGCATAGAATAATTGCTTGTGGCCATCGTTGCCTCCCGTTCAGAGCGCTAATTATTATATGCTTCATGTTGGGAGAGCTGCAGAAGCTTGGTCGGAGGATGAGGGATTTATATAAGCTGAATGCCGTGCCTTCCTTTGTCACGATCCCGACGGGGCTGGATGCTATGGTGTCACAACCATCGAAAGGCTGCCGTCTGTTCATGCTTCAAGTCGGAAAGCATGCTTAAATCTCATCCGTCGTATGTTAATTACAGTACGGTCTACGGCTTCGCAGGGATGCAAATTCCAACTCATGGCAGTGTGAGCCTCGTGTGTGTGTGTGTGTGTGTGTGCGTGCAAGTTGAAGGCTTAGATGTTGGGGCTGTCTGGACTGCAGTCTGGCCGCTTTGACTGACGATTGCCAGCTATCTTGTGACAAACGGTTTAGGGCAGTAGCCGAACGCGGTATCATGTCGTGATTGCGAGGGCTCTTGGCTGCTAGTACAAGAATGCCTCGCAAGGCTGCAGACCAGCTCCACGGAACAACAGCAGCGGCTGCTCGAAGGCCAGCCCGGTGGCATCGGTTCGGAAAGCAGTCGTAGCATCAGACCCACACTGGAAGGCATGGCAGCAGAGGCACCCGAGTTCGGGGAGAGCTTTCTCCGCATCAGCGGAACTTCCACGCACCTGGAGGAGCCCTTACGTGTCTGCGCTGCCAAGCCAGGTTCAGGCTCGGAAGCGGTAGGCAAAGACTCTGAGCCACCCTCGCGGAGGAGCTGCAACGCCCACGGGAGGAGCTTTCGATGCATTGAAGAAGCCACAACCACTGCAGGCTTCAGGGTTTCGCATTGAGTCTGACAGGGGCTGCAGGGGCGGGCGTAGGCAAGGAGTTCAAGGTCGTGGACCGTAGAGTCCTACAGTTCTTGCAGCATGGCTGGGCTTTTAATGCACCTGCCAGGTTATATTGTTCAGCCTCGGGAAGGCGGACACAGACCCAGGCAGCGGGAAAAAGAGCGGCGGGGGCGGGGGGGGGGGAGGGAGGTGGAAAAAAGAACTATGCCAGCGAAGGGGAGGAATTTGGAGGGGGGCTGGCCGAGCGCGGCTCCCTGAGAGCATGTCGTGGGGGAGAAGTCAGGTCTTTTGTTTACGCTTTCAGGTCCGCAAGACAGGTGAGGAGAGACCCAAGGAGGGCAGGAAACAAACCCAAACGGGGGAGTCCACGGCGTTGTTTTTAGGAGTCCCGACGAGGGACTCCACTGAATCTTTTGGTACCTGAAGCACCGAAACGGAAGGAGCGCGTGAACATCCGAGGAGGGCTAGTGAGATTAACCCCGCTTTGCAACCAGAAACCCCACTTTTCGTTGTGAGAATCCCCACTTTACACCTGTCGATCCTCAGAACGTCCACTTTGGAAACTGTTTGCATGTCTGCATGTTTAACCATAGGTTTCTTATACCCCCCCCAGACCCCCCCCCCCCNNCCCCCCCCCAGAACAGAGATAGCTTTCGAGCTATTTTGAGCGCAACTATGGCTAGTGTACCCAGAAGCTTCTCGAGGCTGTTTTGCTGTGATTAAGGGCCTTTGAAGATTTCTTAAACGGGCTTGGTCCTTCCAAAGCTCCAAACAGGCGCGACGCGCCCATTTTGAGGACCCGGCCCCTAGACGCTGCAGAACCCACATGGCACCCACTACGGAACCTTCTGTTACAATAGCACCGTATACTTTGATAGTACAGTATAATATACACAACCGCGAGGGACAGGAGGCAAAGCCTTGCGACAGGTGGGACGGACGCGAGACAACGCGGAACAAAATCCAAAGGGGCGAGTCCACGACCGCGTTTATAGCTCGGGTCTTTTTTCCGCTTGTTCCAAAAGGCAAAACCTCGCGACGGGTGGGAAGGGGACCTAAAGACGGGGGACGAGAGACCCGGGAAAGGCAGGAAAAGGACGCGAAGCGGGGAGTCGATGGCCGTTTTGCGTCAATGAGCCACCGGTAAGGAGGGGAGACCAGAACTCTGTCAAGGTTGCAGCCGAAACCTGACGGTTACAAGAACGAGTGTGTCTTAGAAGTCTCGAAACTTGAAAATTGACCTCCTTTGCCAAACGTTCCCCTTCCCAGAACTCTGTCAGGACTGCAGCCAACACCTTACGATTACAAGAGCGAGCGTGTTCTAGAACGTGTGAATTGAAAGTTGAGCTTTCCCAATCGTTCTTCTCCCCACAACCCTGGCCCCTCTGGCCAGACCAGAGGGGAAAGAGACACGAAGAAGGCAGGCAGGACAAAACAAGACCCAAACAATGGGAATGGGACTCCAGGCTGCTTGGAGAAGGACCTACGCAGGTGGCTAGGGACCCCAGCCAGGGTAGGCAGGTCGGAGAAAGACCGGAGCAGGTGGGTAAGGGACCCGAGGCCACAGACAGTGTAGGCAGGTGGGACAACGAGCCGGACAGGTGGGCAGCTCGGGGGAAGACCCTACCAGGTGGGTAAGGGACCCCAGACAGGGTGGTCGGAAAAGTCCAAACACGGAAGCAGGTGAGGAAGAGACCCAAAACAGGCGATAAAACAGCCAAGCCCCCTGCAGCATTGTCAGCAGAAGACCATCAGCGACCTGACTTCAATCATATACAAAATTACATCATTACATCACTTCACTACAATATGTTTCGGCCGACAAAGGACGATGTGAGCGAGGCCTTTGCGGATGCGGACGACTTCCTGGTTGGGTTTCCACCCCCGGAGCAGTTGCGAAAAGTTCCTGGCAGCTGGACACGGTTAGCTTTTCACTTGTGCCATCGCCGTCACATTTTGCTGAGGTTGCCGTCTTTGTATTCAGCATCTTGCAATTGTCGTCCGCATCAACATCGTCGTCATTTGCCTGATGTAATGCAATGCGCGGGCCGTTGTTCTTAAATCTTGACTGGATGACAGGACTCCAGCTCGCAAACGTCGTAACTATCGGATATCGACTGTTGAGGTCCGAAAGCATCCAACCCCAAGCAGTCAATGCTCTAAACTTTAGACCCCAGACCGTAAACCCGAACCCGAAAGCTGAAGAGAAGGTGCCGCTTTCGCTGTTGCACTGCGCCACCGCCACACAGCGAGGCTGCGCAGCGTCGCGGAGCTCCGCTGCCGACTCTCGGCGCCATGGTTTAGGGGAATTTACCTCACACGCTTCTTTCGGGGTCGCCGTACTTGTGTCAACAGTCTTGAATCACACTGTGCAGCTAAGCACACATGGCTGGATCAAGTTTCGCAAACTTCACCATCGCCTCATCACCATCGTGTCTTTGGTGTTCTGTGAAACATCCCTTTGATTATTGCCACTTCCGGATTCAGTAACAGTGTGTTCGGACTTGTCACATTGTGTCGGAGGTTAACGAGAGTTTCACAAAAAATCGCATGAACCACATAGAACCTTAGCGGCACGGTTCTTACTTTGGTGAACCCCATACAGACTCCGATCCCTTATATGCTGCCCTTGCTCGCTTTGCAAGGGGCTCCATAACAGCTTGCAGCATCTAAAGCTGGCTCCGGCATCACGATGCTTCCCCTGATCGAAGCTCAAGTATCGTTGAGGGCTTTTGGTTTCGCTGGCTTCGCTTGCAGACTCTGGGTTTAGACCGCTGCCTCCTTAATGCACAAATCTGAGATATGCCGTCTTCATCCCAGAAGTATCGCCGTAACCCTGAGCAGCCGAATCAGGAAACCTGTGTAGCTGATCTAGGAATCTAGGATTTCGGGTGTAGGGCGGCAAACTCCTTGGATGTGCTTCGCTCAATTTTCTGCAGCGATCCTAAGCCCTCTGGTAGGTCTGAGTCCGCAGCAGAAATAACCACCAGGATCTGCTGCAGCGTCGCTAAATGGATCTGCCGAAGGCTTCGTGTCGGTGACTGTGGTTCTACCTTCAGGGTTGAGGAGCGGAGCCATAGACTTTCGAGAGCCCGGAACTACATGATTTTCTTGCAGGAAACTTACGATCCCACTTCTTGGGCACACACAACTTTAAACTCTGCTGTCACAAGGGCTAAGCTTTCGACAAGTAGTTCACCTGTCACTCATTAGCTGACTCTGGTCATGTTTATGCATAGGCTGCTCCTGAACACGGTCATCTCCATGATCATGTCCGGTCTCACCAACGTGTGAGGATGATTGTGCTGGCAACGAAGACGAAGGTGCTAAGTCTCACTAGACGATCCAGAGGGCGCTGGTCATGGCGATCGCTGTTTTCAACGACTACGACCACTTCGGTGAACGTGTGCAGTTTTGCTCCGATGGCCTTGTTGGCCATGACTTTTGTCATGATGATTACGCTGATGTTGTTACTGATGATATGGATTGTCGTAGGGAGGGCGGTCATGATCCAGTGGGGATGATGGAGATGGTGTTGTTGTTGGTGGGAGTGGGCTAGGCCATCACGATGACGAAAGCGATGGCGATGATGGCAACGACTACTACCTCGCCAACGGCGGTGTGGTTCTCTTCGCAACAGTAGCCTTGGCCTTCTTCCGTTCAGCGTTTAGCGGGGTTCGGATTCATCCAGATAAAGGCATTTGGCTGCAGAGTTCAGGGCTTAAGCGGTGCCATGTGCTCGAGTTCCAGATAGGCATGACTGAAGAATGCCCAACCGTCAGTCACTGCCGGCATACAGAACCCTTCAGGACGGTAAACCGGATCGGGACAGTGAACCGAAATGACATTGTACAACAAGTCTGCATGGCAGTGAGAACACCGCCCTGGAGGTGCGGGAGCCTCGGGGCTGGGGTCAGAGATGGATGAGGCTGGCACAAAACATGTCAAAGAGGTTGCCTTTGTCTTAGATGAAGATGCTTCTGGGGGGTAAGATGCCCTCTTTCAATCCTCCCCTGGAGGGTTTGTTGAGGGCTCCAAGAGGATGTTTCTGCGTTGCTTCGTGTTCTCAGTTCCGTCCGCATCTTGCACAGGTTCTGCTGCTCCATGTCCGCTCAGCTGTTGCCCTGCGCCGTCAGCGACAGGACCGAGGTCAAAAACTGAAAGCTCTTTTGCGCTTCAGGCATTTTGCTGCCGACATGTTGCCTTCAGAAGCTCCCGCAAGCCTTAAATCCTCAAATCTTCCGATCTTGAGGAGGAGGCTCCACTTGCGTCCAGCGGACACGGGGCAGGCCGGATGTGTTGGGATGTGGTTTCCCTTCTGTGGGGCCAATGCTACACAGTACCCTGGAGAGTTTGGAGCGTATTCGACACAGTTCCGCGGGGTTCGGCTCGCTCGCTCGCTCTCTCTATGTCTCTCTCTCTCTCTCTCTCCCTCTCTCTCTGTCTCTCTCTACTCTATCTCGATCTCTACAGGGGGTTGACTTATGTCGCGACAGCGTTCAACAAGTCGCGGCACTGCCGGGCCACGCTGCATAAAGTGAAGTCGCGGCCGAGAAGTCATTGCACAGATTGTGTTTATCTAGGGAATCCCCATTGACACGCGGTGTCGCAAGCATTTTCGGGCGAAGCCTCACTACAACAGTAATCAGGCCCAGGCACTGCAAACGGCAAGCTTTTCGTAGATCACAACATGCCGAGAACATGGGACTCCCGATGGACACGCGCCCTTCAGATGCGTCTACAGCGCCAAGCATGGTGACCGAGACTCCTTCCGAGAACAAGAGATTCCTATTCCCCGTGCGTGCACACGCTCTGTTTCACAAGGCAGAAGCAGGAGCAGGAGCAGTAGCATCACTTGTAGCAGGAGCAGGAGCAGGAGCAAGAGCAGGATCACCACTTTTAAGCGTACTTGTAGCAATAGCAGGAGCAGGGGCAGGGGCAGGGGCAGGGGCAGCAGCGCCAGCAGCAGCAGCAGCAGCAGCAGCAGCAGCGGCAGCAGCAGCCGTAGCAGTAGTGGCAGCAGTGGTAATGATCAGCGGTTCCCCTTATCCACGCGCACAATGACTTAGTTCACCCCGCTCGTATCTCCATCTCTATCTTCTATCTCTATCTCTATATAAGTCTCTGTCTCTCTCTATCTCTCCCTCGCTCGCTCGCTCGCTCGCTTCGGTGTATGTGTATGTTTCTGGGTTATATATATATATATGTACATATATTTATATATACATATGTACGTATGTACG
>CAJNDV010020002.1:127022-139067 GCA_905221635.1 Symbiodinium sp. CCMP2456 | reverse complement strand
TTGTCCCAGTTGTGAGTGCTGAAAGTGAAGCCCATGAATTTGTTGTGCATGTTGTGCCCAGAATTATTCATTTGCACTTCAGTGCAGCAAACATTCACAGGGCTGATGATCAGAAAGTTGCAGCTCCTGCTTTAGGGGCTCGTTTTCTTCCTTTCTGGGTTCGTTAATTATATATGCTTTTGTCAGTGGGTTTGTATTAGCCTGTCTTGCGGTCAGCGATCTTTGCACCTGTACATAGTTGGCGGTCTTGTGAGTATGGCCTTGCCTGGGTTCATCTACGGGCTTGTTGGGGCTAGTGCAGGGCCTTTCGGAAGTCCGCTTTTGCAGATGCGAGTTCGGCGTCGACATCCTCTTTTACACTAGCCTAAACGGTCCTTGAGCGAAGAGGTTGTTTGACCCCTGGACTTGCCCCCACACTACGACACTCTCGAAGCTTAGTTCCCTGCAGTGCGACATAGTCAGCGAAGCGGGTGGGAAAAATCCTAGCAGGCTCATGGAAGAGCAGACGCCCTAGAAACCATCGGGGTTCCATTTTTTGAGGCTACTTCATTTCTCAAGCCCAGCAAAGCCCAAACTCCGAGCTCCTTGAAGGCTTTCTGTGCTGCCCTTGCGGGACTGCTGTGGAGGCTGGCTGGCTTCGGCGGCCTTGCGTTAGAGGAGCGGGTGGGGTCCCTCAAACCTAGGCAACAGCGCAAAGTCAACAGTGCACAGGTAGGGTTCCCATGGTTCCCTCAGCCCTCAACATGCGTTTTCAATTTCGTAGTTACTTCCAATATAGTTTCGCCTGGTTGAAGTGGCCCAAAGAGCGCTCAAAGTTGTCAGAAATGAATGTTCCACTACCTGCTAAACCCCAAGACCCGGACCTTAGACCCTACAACCTGAAAGCCCCATGCTCCAAAAGTCCAAAAGCCCTCTCTTAATTGTCTAGTAGCCCTCGACTTCGCCCGATGTATGAGCCTGAAAGCCTGGAAGGTTCGATCTTCCAAGGAATGAGACTAAGAATCCGATGGAAGGTTCGAAGGCTTTGTTTGGGGGAGCTCGAACAAATTGTATTTACTTTGCGGATACCTGTAATTATACATCGTGTGACACCGTCGCGACTCCAGCTTAGACCTTACCCACAAGGCTGCAGCACGATGCGCTGACACACCACACCACAGCAAACACACATATGTGTGTATATATATATAGATATAGATATAGACATATAGATACAGACATTCTGTATGTAGTTCTATACGTGTTTGTTTATTTATCTGTGCATTCATATACAACTTTTGTGCATGTATACTGCACGTATATTATAATTATAAATATACACATTTGCCATGGGTCTGTTTGTTTGTATCGCTGTTTGTTTGTTTGTTTGTCTGTCTGCCTGTCTGTCACTGTTTGTCCATATGCATATGTGCACATGCGCACATGTGTATATATGTCTGTATATGTATATTCGTAATTGCGTACACTCTTGAAATACACACATAGACACAAACAAAGACAGGAACAGACAGAGAGACTGACAATGACGTACATTCATTCATGCATTCATTCATTCATTCGTGCATACATGCATACATGTTTAATGCATATACAAATTTGTAGTATATGTATATATCTATATATGAGTGGGCCGCGTAGTATCCCCCCTACTTTAGCCTACCTTTCTGCCACAATAAACATGTGAACCTAGGCAAAATCTGCAGATTCCAAACCTCCTCTTCAAAGTTCCCACGGCCCCACAACCCTGAACCCTGAACAGCAGGAGCTGGTAGTTGTAGTGCAAGGAAAAGGCACTTGTTTATACCACGAGAGCCACCAGTCCAGCCATCCTCGGCATGCACACCCACCACGGCCTCGTCCATGACGACGACCTGGTGTTTGCCGCCGATCATGCGAGCGTCCAAGTTGGTGAGAGCACACCCCAAAGCTTTCTGATAGACATCCCGCCGTTTTGCAAGCGCCCGTCGCGCAATGTTGCCGTACCCGGCAAGGATCTCGTCAACGATGGACGAGAAACTTCTTCCCAACCGTAGCAAGTGGATCGTGTGCAAGAACGGGAGCCAGCTGTTCACCGGAATGTCCGTCAAGAAACCAGAAACATTCAGTTGGGTTTCCATATGCTTGTGCCCAGCCTGTTGCCATGTCCAGCCGTACGTAGTCCAGCCTCTGGAAGTTCTCATCTCGAACCGTGCTGGTTTGCCGCATTTGAGCCACTTCTTCACGCCGAAAGCAATGCCATATTTCAAAAAAATCCCGACGGCGCGCAAACGCAGAAATACCAGATGATCGTTGCCGTCAAGTATTCGACGATGCAGGATGTGTTTTTGAAATGCAGTGTCGGTACTGAAGCACTCCTCATTGAGTTCTGCCAGCCACGCTCGCCAACTGCATTCCGCCAGCACACAGGCATGCAGGCCATCTTCACGAGTGAGCTTTGGCATGACTTACATATAGAACACAAATGAGCTTTTCATAAACGGACTGAGCATCAACCGAATGAAGTACCGAGCACTAAACACATGTCACATATGTCCCCATGAGTTCCGCCATGTCATCTTTAGTTCGATGATGTGCTTGAGACAACCATACACGACCATAGCTTCAGTTGGTGATTCCTTCTGCGACACTTCCAGAGATGCATACGCAGTGCCCAACTGTTTTGCAGCAGAGTGCAATTGCAATGAGTTTACAGTACGGGTAGTGCCAAGATCTCGCGCGAATAATTCCACATGGGCAAGCTGAACCTCTGCACAAAGCAGACATCGTACCCTAGCATCAAAACCTCTTGACGCGAAGATATCTTCGTGGCAGAACTACGTGTAAGCATGATCATTCAGCGGCGTCCTTCAAATTGTCAAAAGTGAGACATCGGCGATCAATCTTCCGGATTTACGCTGACAGCAGGCAAAACCTTTCCTTCATCTACCACATCCATACGGTCATCGTTGGTAGTTTCATCCGCCGTCGTAGACAGGCGTTGCCGCTTGACTGGGGTAGATGGTGGAGTAGGATCCAAGTCGATAACGGCGTTAAAGTCCGGGTTGGAGATCACAGGCGAGGCGCAACATAGTATAATAATAGACGAAGCCAATAGAAAACACACAACAATCAATGGTTTACATAATTTCGGAAATAGATAGAAGTAGAATGTATGCCGGAGTATCGCCGCATTGGCGGCAAGGACCGTGCTTTGCAGGGCAAACCCGTAAACCATTAATCCAATCCTTTCGCCCTATACCACTAAACCAATAAACCGTTAAACCATTAAACCAATACTTCTGCCCGATACCACTGAACCATTGGTCTAATGGTTTAGTCGTTTTGGGCAAAAGTATTGGTTTAATGGTTTAGTGGTGAAGGATTGGTTTGATGGTTTATTGGTTCAGTGGTATAGGGCAATAGGATTGGTTTATTGGTTGAGTGGTGAGGCGGTCTATTGGTTATAACCCACCATAAAGGTAACCATAGACAGAAGAGAACATCTGCATGATTCAGAAATTCCAAGCTGAACACAGAGGAAAAGCAGGGGGGTATAGCATTACCCATGTATGTATATATATATATATATGTATGTATATATTTATATACGTACATACACAGATTCAGCTCGCACGGAGCTGGAGGCAAAACATATGGATGGATCTCTGTTGACTTCTTTACGATTCATATTTTTTCTCTCAAGTCTTTGTTCCTTCCTGCATTAACTACACTAGCGTTCAAGGCCCCCCCCCCTCCAAAAAAACACTGCGCGTCAATCGCGAGTTTGCACATGCGAACCATAAAGCTGCAACTCTTGGGCCCGTATTGGCCGCGCAGGAGTTTGCCTCCCTCCTCGCGACGGTGGCCGAGAGCATAGCAGCGGCTTGGGCGGCTTTTACTGGCCGCGTTAAGATGCAAACTTTAGGGGTAGATCCTAGACGCCTCGCGAGTCGCCGAATGGTACTTTCCGTTTGCGTTGACTGGGCGAGCAAGGCTGGGAGCCTTGTTTCTGCCGAGAAATTCAAGCTGCTACTGGCTGCATCGGTGGTGCAAGGCGCTTGCCAAGCACTCCTGTTTTCAATTATAAGGAAATCAGGGAATCAGGGTTGTTTCTGCTTCGGTGATTCAGGGTTGGAAGGTTGGTTTCCAGATTTCTGGTTTAAGGTTAAGGTTTCCAGATGGTGTTGAGGCCAGACGGGGGCTCCAGCCTTTGGGGATTGTGGTTTCATGCCTTGAAGGTGTGGCAGGCTGGATTTAACGCAGGCTTTGAAATGAGGTTCCCGGAACTATGTCATAGTGTATATGCAGCAAAAAATACACACACATACATATATATATATATATGTAAATATATAAATATATAAGTATAAGAATATATAAATATATACATATATGAATATATTTATATGTATGTATGTACGTACGTATGTATGTATGCATGTATGTATGTATGTATATACATATACATGTATATATACACGTATATATATATATATATTTTTATACACATACAAATTAGATCATTGAGGGTGTAAAGTTTAACCAGGGAGGAAAAGTCTGTGACAATAACAGGACCTTGCTGATACATTTGGGTACTCCAAAGTTCACAAACTTCAAGGGACAGCTTTAACTCAGACTCTGGGCCTTAAAGCGGGTTTTCTGGCTAGGTGGGGTACGGTTTAAGGGCTTTTAATGCCAAAACGTGACTCTGGATGAATGTGTGTGGCGACTACGGCTATCGGCCATCAGTACCAATGCCACGGATAGGCTTGACCCCCGAAGCCTAAAACTTCAATCTCCTACTGTGCAGGGCCGCGGGGCTTAAAGCAAGTTATACATAAGTTATGACCGGGTTGCAACGCTCTTGCAACCGTGTTACAAGCACATATAACTGTAGCTAAGTTCGTGGGACTTTACTTTTGTTGTAATTTCTTGTAAGGCATATAAGGCGCTTACATTGTTTTGACTACAATATGTTAGGAAAAGTTAACATAAACACTGTAAACAAAAACACCAGAATAGGAAGCAGGGGTCTTAGCGAGAAGCACCTTTTGCAAGTAGTCGTTTCTTGGTAAGGCAGCTTATGTGTCACTGTGAGCCTCCAGTGGGCGGGGGGGAAGCAGGGCGGACAATCAAAAGCTATGTTCATATTTGTCATGACATGTGCGTTCAATGTCGGGAAACCCACGCGTGACACTGTGCGACACTGCGCGGCACTGCGCGTAACAATGGTGCGGATATACGGCCAAAACCCGCGACACTGCAGGGCAGGAGTGACCGTTGCGCACGGTCCTGTGCGTGCACAGAGCTCCCCAGAGGACCCGACACTCGTCAGTCCTTGCTCCCAAGAGAATATCCGTGTCGTGGCTTGGGGGCTCCAGCTGCAGCTGTGTCCCTTGCGCAAGGAAACCGCCAAGGCCCCAGCTGTCTGCCCTGTTTTTAACCTCTCTGAACAACTACTTCGCCAAAACCTTCGACACGCAGCAGGAAAAAACTCTAGAATAAGTTAACTTAATTTGCAAAAAGATACAAAAGCTTAGCTCGTATTTTCAACCCCACTCCTAAGTCTTTTTATCCTCCGGTTACATCAATAAATCTTTGCTAAGTACAGTATACATAACTTCGTTTAAGCCTCGAAGCCCTCTACAGTAGGAGTTATCACATGTCCCAGCATTTTTGGGTTGATTGCCACACGTAGTTAACCTCGGGCCTTGTGGGTTGGGATAGCGCCGATCGAGACATGCTTTGCTGGTCCACGTGCTCTGCTGGTTTACCCGACCCGCGTGCAGCTAATGTGCTGCCCTTCGAACCAAACCTACTTCGCCTCTGGTCCGATTCGCGAGAGTACACAACCACTCCCGAAGGGAAGTTGTGAAGGCCAACGTGCCGTCATCCGACCAGTAACCTCGCCAGGCTTGTCCCAGTTCTGAGTGCTCAAAGCCCAAACACCTCAATCCTGGCCCCTAAGCTTTCAAAGCTTTACGCTTGGTCCCAAGTCTGTCCCCAGGCAACAACGCACCCGTTCTTCGGCAAGTGCTCCTTCATCTCTGCAAGGCCAGCGGTCTCGGTAGACCCTCAGCCTGGAGCCTCAACCCGCCACAGGCGGAGCCCTGCCTCTCACTGGCAGCCCTTCGCTTGGCTGCAGTGGATCTCAGCTGGTCCCCCACCCAAGCGCACTTGTTTGGGGGCAGTTTAAGGAACGGCTTCTGCAATTTCAGACATCGGGTGAAGGCGCATGGTTTCGGGTTGAAGGGTTCAAGGTTGTGTCTATCTTCGTATTATTATGTGGCTCGAGGTTGAGATTGATGTTTTGCAACGGGTCTCCGGTCTGGGGCTCAGGTTTGGAAAGCGCGGGGATTCGCAGTCCTGCTTCGCAAATTATAGAAGGTTCAGACTTTGAGTTTTGCAACAGTCTAGACTAAAGCTCTACAACCTAAACCTTTTCGTCAGTGCACTGTGGGCAAAAGGCTCACACGGCTCCAATCCTGAAGCCAAGCCCAAGATCATTATCTGATTGCGATTACAAGCCGCAGTGCCTCTATAACAATGGTCAAGAAGGTAGTGATCAGAGACCCAAATCATAATCCGTCAGAGCTCTGCCTTTCCCAAAACTTGAGCAGGTACCTAGAGCATCAGCCGATCTGGCGCCAGCCGTTGCCGGGCCTCGCAGCAACAGCCGATGCTGTGATGGAGGCTTTCACCGGGTGGTTCAAAGGCTACGGAAACCCATTTGTCTGGAGACTGAAGGCTGTGATTACCCGTCCCCAACACAGAGAGTTTGGGTTAAACTCGGGGTGGGTTTAGTGCCTCAGTTTGGTCAGCCTCAGTAGAGTGGACTCGGTGGATTTCCTGCCCTGGGCCTGGGCTTGTAGACTGCTCCTGGTGAAGATAAAGCGCTACATAAGACCCTCACCGATTTGCGGAGCTTCGACACCGAGGCTCCAATGCTCCGACAGAAGCTCTTGCGCTAGCTATTCACCAGGCCTGGTGCGCCTCGGCACCGCCCGTCTCCACGCTGGAATGGGAATCTTTCCTGGACACAGTGACTGGGTAAGCAGTGGGTTGAGCGCGGGGTGCCCTTTTCGTAAACACCATAGTATTCTTATCATACTCCTGCAAGGAACCCTATCAACCCCCAAACCTGATTCCTGAGTCCAAGGCCTTGTTGGCCCAGCCTGCCGTTCAGATCCTGAAATGCCAGTAGTATAGTGTCAGAGTCAGAGGAGCAGTGTGAAGGCTTTTGGGCTTGGGCGTTCACCGTTGAAGCATTGCCGCAACAGCGGGACAGTGCGTCCACACATGCCTCCTACACCGGTAAAACATAGAACGTCAGGCTCTCAGCACCTGGACAACCATGTCCAGGCTGTCCGTCACCATGAGCCACCAAAGGATGAGGGCAGGCACTTATTTGACTCGCAGATGCTTCTACAACGCGCTGTCCTGCCCTGTGGTCCCACTGGATTGTGACACGTCATAGAAACCCGAGGTTTAAGACGCAGAGTTCAGATTTAAGGTGTATGGTTGCGCGAAGTTGATACTCTATAGCCTCCATTGTGCCACACCCTGGGCGACGCCTTTTCTCCAGACCTTAAACCCAGAGCCAACAGGAAACATCGCCAAACCCATCGCCCGAAGTTCTGAACCCATCAACAAGCCCGGAGGCACAGCACCGACTCGAGTTTGAGAGGTTTACTCGATTCCGAAAAACCGAGACCTGTCCTCGGCCTCCTAAGGCAAAGCAGCTGCTTTCAGCCTGCGAGGCTCCCCCAGTCTTCAAGTCAACATTAAAGCCCGTCCTTGGGTTTATAGGGTTTAGGTGATCTACGACAGGGATAGGGCAGGGCCAGGGTCTAAAGGACGGTTTAGTCTTCTGGGACGGGGTGCTTGGGATGTGTGGCCAACGTATGGCTCAGTGGCTGTTTCGGGTCTCATTTCGAGGGCTCGGTTTGCGCTCTCTTGACCTGTGGCCAGGAGTCGGGGGGTGCAGAGCGTGGGGTTTGAGAATTTGGTGTCTGGCGTCTGCGGGTTTAATGGATTTTGGAGGAGCGTTCTGACCTTGCGTTCAGTCGAAACTAGGTGGAGGGCCCTCTACTGCTTTTGCCAGGAGGACACACAAGTTTTTATCTGCATTTAAGTTTCCGTGGTCATGCAGCTGCTCGTGTGCCATGAAGGTGTAAGTGCGCACAGCATTCAAGGATACCTGGTGAAGCCACGCCCACTGCACCTCAGTTTTACTATCCTCGATCCCTCACACCTTGGATCCGTGCCTGTCTTTGCGAGTGTTCGTGTCGAAAACCGCAAGGCAGCAGCCTAGAGGCTAGACCCTGTGCGAAGTACGTCGGGCTTGAAAATCCCAAGCGGTAAGACCAACCGGCCCTTGTCAACATCCTCGACCCCCCCGCCCCCATGCACTGATCCTCACAAGCAGTTATAGCTCCTGTATAGCATTTGCTGTACTCAACACATTCGCAGCAACCCCCAAACCAAAGCAGACCCTGCAGAGCGCTTATGCTTGAACCTCGAAACCCCAAACCCTAACAGTGCAAACCTTCGAACCAAGAAACCGGAAGCCTTGCAACCAAAAACCTTTAACTTGACCCAACAACTACCCGCACAGGCATCGTGGCGCAGGGGTCAGGACGGTGCGCTGCGCTCTGCATTGCGCCGTCTCTGGGCCAAGGAGGTGAACCGTCGTAAAACTTTCAATCCAGAAGTCCAAACTAGCCCAAACCCTCGTCACTAGTCTTGGGGCGCTTGGGTCATGGCTGGGAAGTTTGTTACAAGAGTTTTCTCGGGAGGGACTCAAGCTTGGGCTTTCTAGGGGTTCTGGGTTCTCCTGTGGTCTATATGCCACGGCCGACATGTCGCCTCAGAACCCAACAGGTTGCCAGCACGACCGACCTGCCCACCTGGGCCTCGAATGATGGATAGCACTTCAATCGCATACGGTGTAGCAAACCTGTGCCTACCATGCCATCTCCAGAGCTTTTGTAAGGGACGATATTGGCACGGCTTTGGGGGTTGAGAGTTGTTGTTGGCAGCATGATGTACTGTAGGTTGCCCTAGTATTGTCCCCATACATTCCACGAAGTCAAGTCCTGAAGAACAGCGGTTTCGCAAACCACGAACACGCCGCAGTGCGACCCTCCGAAACCTGATGTCCCAAGCTCAAACTCCCCCCTAAACGCCTGGGAGCCAATTCGCGCGGATGAGTACGCACAGTGGACCATTAAGTCACTAGTATTCACTTACACATGTATGTATGTAACATAGAAACACGAATGTACTGATTCATACACGGGTTATGAAGAGTAATGCTGCTGACCTGCAGGCTCGCCCTGAGGCCCGAGTCGCCAAACCTCAATCCCAACACGTTAAAGAGTTAAGACCCTCAAGCTTTTCCACAACCGTGTCGAGCCAGCCTACAAGCTTCCCTGGACGTCTCGACGATTAGTGACGTCGCACCTTCACAATCGTCAGGCCACCAAGTCCTGCGGTTCTAAGTGCTACACCTTCCAGGCCCTCCACCCTAGACTTGTCCTTAAACCCCAAGCATCACAACAGGCAGATGGCCGACCTCAGCCGAAGGCACGTCTCGAAGTCGTGGCCCAGGCCTGAAGTCTTCGCGCGGAAGCACGAACTTTCTGAATGAAGAGCTCGAGGCTTTCGTTTCTTCGGTTCTAGGCTGTCTCTCATGCGGTGCACACTCCATGGCAGGGCCACTTCGCGCTTGGCGAGCGGGGAAGGGTTGCTCTCGCCTCGGCTGGAAGCCCAGAGCTGAAGTTTCCAAGTGTTTCGGCCCCGAAGCCTGAAACCTAAGACTTCATTTCCTAAACTGCTCGCCCGAGAGACTCGTGTAGGATTCGAAGTTGGGCATCTGCGTTCGTCATTACTGCATCTGCAATTGCCGTCGGCATGCAAACGGGGCAGTCTCAACTGTTCTTGGTTTTGTCATGGGTCGGGATTGGGTGGTTTGAAGCGTTATGCAGGGGTGTGGAGCTTAGCATTTCGGTCTTGTTCCAGTATCTGCAACTGGTACTACTTATACACCGTGACGCCAATCAAGGCATAAGTGCATTTTCCGGAAGCTTAAGCATCCAGCTCTGGGGAACCAAAACTGTCCAGGATCGGTTTCAGGCTTAGCTTGATAGTTAGTTTCGATCGCACTCAAAGTCATCTGGATTCACTTCTTACAGACATTTCCAGTGCGGAGTCAGTGCGGTAGCAGGGCTGCTGCTGTAGAGGTTTCGACTGCAGCATCCTTTGAAGGCATACCTCACCACTGGCACTGCAAGCTTGGAGCTTTGCTTTAAGCCTTCATCCGATTCCCAGCAGAGGCGGTTGCAGGCAGCATGCCAGGTTAAGGTTGAAGCGGCTCAAGCATCGCGGTGCTTGAGATCGGCGACCTTCTGCTTCACCTCAGACTTTGAAGGGTTTCAGGCATGCACAGAATTTGCTATTGGGAAGAAACATGATGCATTCTAGAACTCATTATTAGTAGCATCCATGGTAACACCCTTTGTCCATATAGTGTCTCTTGTAGTACTAATCGTGAGGCAGCAACAGCAACGGTAGAAGCCGGTCGGCGCGCTGAAGGTGTTGACGCAAAGCTTGCACTTTCTGCGAGCACTGGACATGGCAGAGGAGGCCCTTTATCGGAAGCCTTCGGTTGTTTGATAAATGCTTTACAAGCGTGTCGTTTTGGGGCCTGAGGGCAGGATGAGTCACGGCAATTTGCTAGGGGTCTGCGCAGTGTTTCAGTAAGGACTCTGGTTGGTCTGGTAATAACCTTTGGTGCATGTGGCTCGCAGATGCTCGGAGTAGCTTGGCCACGCCGGCCTGTCATGTGTTTTAAGAAACGACACCTAAAACATGAAACAATATGTCATCCAAGCATAAGGAATCTATCTAGTATTCTCCCTACTACCAGTACTAGCAACATCCGCATTTTCATGTAGGAAGGTGAATATTCGGTTGGTGTGCATGGCGGTGCTGTGTAAAGTTGCAATTGCATTGGAATTCCCTTGTTTCGTGGTTGACTTCGCAGTATCAGATGCTACCTGCTACCGTTCCAAGCATCATGATCGGAACTTGTCCGTCATTCCAGTTGTGACGAAAAGTATACGGCTTGAGAAGTGACAGTGAGGATGTGTCAGTGATGGCTGCATTTGTTGTTCATTGCGACGCTGGTACTCTCAATTTTCCCACTGCGGCCTGTGAGTTCGTAGCAGTTATGGATTAGACTTACTCTTGCAGACCATGCCAAGTGAGTGTATGCAGCGCCCCGTCTGATGCTCGTATGTACACACTGCACTAAAATGTTGTATATGTGCCTTGGAAGCACCAGCTTTGCGGCAGCATTTTTGAATGACTAATGGAGGTGGAGAAGATTAATTGCCGCATTGTGTTTATTGTCTCTCTGCGACGAACTAGTCTCTCAGAGACTAGTTCGTCGCAGTCTCTCCCATGCCATTGCCACCGCCATTCGTATTCACCACCTGCCCGCTGACTGCCAGGTACAGCTGGCCGCTGACACCTGCATGAGCCACTTGGTTTGAAGCTGGCGGTTTGGGTTTAGCAGCTAACCAATGGTAATCACAACCTGGCTTGGTGTCAAGGTGTCATCCCGGATCTCATCTTGAAGGATTCTTCGCCAGAGGCCGGAGAAGTTTGGGGTTTAGGGCTGCTGCTCAAAGTACTGCTCCTACTTACTGTACTGCTTACTACATACTTCTAGTAGTACGAGTACGCGTCCACCACGACGACGACGTCGACGACGACGACTACTATTACTATTACTATTACTATTACTATTGCTATTGCTATGACTATGACTATGACTATGACTATGACTATGACTATGACTATTACTACTACTACTACTACTGCTACTACTGCTACTACTACTACTAGTACTGCTACTACTACTGTTACTACTGCTAATACTGCTACTACTACCAGTTCTAGTACTGCTAGTGCCACTACTACGGCTACTGCTACTACTGCTGCTGCTACTACTACTGCTGCTACTACTACTACTACCACAACAACTACTACTACCACTAC
>CAJNDV010020002.1:75074-126604 GCA_905221635.1 Symbiodinium sp. CCMP2456 | reverse complement strand
CTGCTACTGCTACTGCTACTCTGCTACTACTACTGCTCCTACTACTACTACTACTACTACTACTACTACTACTGCTACTTCTGCTGCTACTGCTACCGCTACTGCTACTGCTTCTGCTACTGCTACTGCCATTGCTACTGCTACTGCTACTACCACTGCTGCTGCTGCTACTACTACTACTACTACTACTACTACCACTGATGAGGCTGTTTGGTTGGGGGGGCTATCTGACTTCGGCCTGAGTGCGCAACATCGCAAACTCGGACACCCCAGGGTATGGGCGATTATAATTTCCGACATTTGGCCTCAAATCGCAGCCGATGATTAAAATAGCGAAATTATTTTTAGTTGTGCTAAAAAAGTGTTCGTTGCGAGACCTATTACTGTGGACATCTGTCAACATACCAGCAGTGGTGACAACGGCAATCGCAAGCATAATCGGAGCTGACGGAGGGATTCATGAAAATGCCGTATTTGTAGGAAGACGGAGCACAGCAACAGACGGAGTGATCCGGAAAACAAGCAACACAGACATGGCAACGAGCACATCAAGAGTTACAAGTGAAATGACGACAACAAGCCTCATAAAGCTCTGTACAAATAGACAGCAAAGACAGACTTGCACTGGCGACCAGATTGGATAGTGGGAAAACCTGCCCCGGGTAGGCCAGTATCACTGAGTACTGGGGTTCTGTCATGCTCATTGTCGGCGGGAAGCCATGTTTGTGTCGAGGCTACAGACTCGGGTGTCGGCTTTCAAGCTGTTTAAGGACTGGGCAAGAATGATAGCTTTTGTCAGCGAAGGAAGGTCGGAGCTGCAGGCGAAAATTGACTGTGCAAGTTGCTGTTGAGCCCAGGGCCCCAAAACTATCGACTATAGAATCCTCAAGGACGCCCAATTAATTTTTGGTCCCGACATGAACCGCACACCGTGACAATGAACCTTGAGAAGAGGGAAGTCAAGAAAGAACACTGCCTACAACCTCCAAAACAAACAAGCATCAGTCCTAGAGTTCGACAGTCGTACGGTACTCTTACCAGTCCCTGCTTGCCCCGCGTAGTTACGGAGACTACGGTTCAGTTCAGGACCAGGTACTTTGGGTACAGCGCTGAAAGGTCTAGGGTTTAGTGTGTTTGTGTGCGAAACTTCGCGCTTCCCAACATGCGACCAGGTGCAGCTGGACGTGGCCAAGACCTCCATCCACGTCCTCTTTGAAACGTTTGAGATTCCAGGCGGAATAGTTTCAGGAACGGGAAGCAGGTTTGGCTCCAGAGCTTACGACATTGCGGTTTGGACGTAGCACCCAGGGTTTGAGGCTCAGTGTTCCTTCAGGGGATGCACGGTCTCTGGCTTCGCAAATCTTCAGATACTGCTCCCATCGCAAGGAATGATGGAATCGATCGCATCTCTCGCTTGCTCGCTCGCTCTCTCTGTCTCTCTCTCTCTCTCTCTCTCTCTCGTTCTTCCTTGCCACGTGTACATGCATGCATATACTCACATACTTCCATATATACATGCACACCTGCGCACGTACGTACGTACGTAGGTACGTAATTACACATACATAAATACATACATGAGTACATACGTACATATGTACGCATCTATGTACGTGCGTATGTACGTACTTAATTAAATACATACATACATACATACATACATCGATACATGCATGCATATGTGCATATGTACATCCGTACATATGCACATATTACATATACGTGTGTTCATGTATATATATATATATACACATGTATGTATGTATGTATGTATGTATGTATGTATGTATGTATATACACACATACACATACATACATACATACATACATACATACATACATACATACATACATACATACACATATGTTCATGTAGGCGTGTGTGTACATATATATATATATATACACACACATATATATATATATACCATGGGCACAACAGTTACATATCTAAGTGCATCCCATCCTCCTCTACATGCATACAGACATACTTCGACAACTTCACACACACACACACACGTACATGCATGCATTTACAAACACTTAAGCATACACATATACATATGTGCATGCAAACAAACAGACCGGTAGAGAGACAGATTGACCGACCGACCGAAAGACAGACAGACAGACAGACAGACAGACATGCCTTTTGTGTATGCAGGGATGGATGGACGGAGGGATCAGGGAGGGATCGAGGGATGCAGGGATGGAGGGAGGGAGTGGGAGGGAGTGTGAGAGTGAGTGAGTGTGCGCGCGTGTTTGTGTGTGTGCGCTTGCGTGTTTGTCTCTGTGTGTCTCTGTGTGTGTGTGTGTGAGAGAGTTTGTGCGTGTTTGTGTATGTGGGTGCGTGTGTGTGTGTGTCTGTGTGTGTGTGTGCGCGTGTGTGTGTGTGGGTGTGCGTGTGCGTGGGTGTGTGCGCGTGCATGCGTGTAGGTACGTAGTAGGTATGTATGTATGTTTGTTTGTTGGTGTGTGTGTGTGTGTTTGTTATTTGTTTGTTTCTCTGTTGGAGCTCCACGTTCGCGTGTTGGCAGCTTTGGTACGTTCAGTCTGTGCTTGGCCTACGGCCGAAGCCGCACCAGACGCCGACACCTCGGGACTTTACCTCCGGAGCACAAGACCCCTACACTGGCCCTACACTACATGATCCAAAACTTGCGGTGTAAGCAGAAAGCCAAGGAGCGATCCACTGCTTGAGGAGCTAAAGCCTCTGGTGGATCGGGTGATGACCCAGGTCTGCCGGGTTTCTCAAGGTTGTGAAATACAGGATTGCTGAAGGTTCTGCTTCCGGCTTTCTGGGGGGTGCCTCCATCCCCCCCTCTTTGCTCAACTTCGCCTGCTCTGTTCGGACATATCTGCACTACCCGAAGTGAACAGTGAAGGGTTCGAATCTACTAACCTACGGGATCCGACCATCTCAGCCCGCCATAAATCCATGATATTTCACTCCGGGACCACGGATATCCTTCTGTAATGTGTAATTGTAGCAATTGGAGAGAAGCCTGAGCCTGTTGGATACTACTTTTGGAGGAGGCAGCCGACTCTGTGACACTGGTCGGCATGCAGGTGGCAATAGAAGTCGCCTGCCAAGGCTACATGCATCTTGGCCTCTGTCTTGGCTTCATGGCTTATCTGGAGGTTTACAGAACAGTTAACCTAAGTCAAACACCGCAAATCTCATGAAGGACCCCTCCGAAATTATGAGGTCTGCTGCTTAGGCTTAGTTAAGGACTATCGGAGTCTGTGCACAGTTTGCTTCACCCCATGTCTCGAAAGCCTCAGATGTGAAGTGTGGTGCAGATCACGGATCATCACCACCAATGCAGAAGTCAACGGAAGACAAGTATCTTCAGAGTGGATTGCCGTGAAAAGACCAAGCATGCCATGATGTAGAGTGAAGGCCCAGCAAGTCTTCGGACTGCCTAGATCTCGCTGATCCGGCCCCTCTGACCTCACAAACTTGATTCAAGAGCCCGAAACCCAACAGTCTACCAGTCTACCAGAAGTCGAGGCACCGGGTGCTGCCTCGTATTTGCGCCGATGTCCAGGCCTGCGAGTGCAACTTTGGAGACATGGGAGTTTCATTGACTGAAGGACAAGATAGGTGGATCCTTCTGTCTATGAAGGGTTAACGACACGCCCACGATTTCAAAACACCACCACATGTTCGAATCGCAGGCCCAGCTGCGGTCAACCGTCAGAAAAGCGCTGGGCGTGCTGGACGAGGTTCTGTGGTTTTTAGTTGTATGAGTGCCTGAAGGTTGTTGTGAATGTTAAGACTGCTTACTGTTTGCAGGCTCAGGTCCGCAACCCCAGACACCTAGAGCTGGGCCTCTGTGAACGGAGGAGATGGGGTTCGCGACAGCCTCTGGCACGGAGCCCTCTCCCCTTGCGCTGGTCTTTCGCGCACCAATCTTCCTCGCTGTGCTCCGCGCTGCTCGGCAGAGGCAGAGTGTGCTATTCCGAAGGGTCGAGAAGACCCTCTTCTGATTCTGCCAGGTCTTCTAAGGCATGAAGCTTGAACTTTCAAACCGGAAGCTCCGGGGAAGCCACAGACACCAAACCATATATAGCCAATGACAAACCCGAAAGCTTAAGCTCCATTCTTGGGAGTGTTTCACCGCATCCGACTACGCACCAATAACCTCGCCTGGCTTGTCCGAGTGTGAGCACCGAAGCTCCAAACCCTAGACCATAAAAGCCCCAAGTGAACTCATAAACGGAGATCGCACCGAGGCTCGGCGCCGGTTGACACAGCTTCCTCTGGCGGACCTTGGGCTTGCGCCTGCTGGCGCAGCAGCTCTACCTGGTCGAGGTGGGATCCATGTGGCGAACCTGGGTTCTGTTCTTCCCTGGCTTGTCCTAAACTCGAGTTAAGCGCGATCACCAACATGTCACCGTAGACGTTGCGATTATGAATATAATTCGCAGCAGTTTTACCTCTCCTACATTCCAACTCCTCTTTGTTCCTGCCAACAGTTCCGCTGCTTGATAGATGCGATTGGTGCAGGGTGACCATTGCTACAGTGACCAGGGCGATTACTGCTACGATGATGGTAATTAGTCTGATTCGTCGTCGCCGTCGTCGTCGCCGTCGTATCATGTCGATGCAGACCCTTGAGGCCAATACTACCCCTAAACCGTTTACCCCCCCTAAACCCAAAGGTCAGCGCTGGGGCCTCGGCCGCCATTTTGCGGCGGCGGTTGCAGCACCTCGGCACTTCATGGCAACTGCTCAAGTACGTGTGTGATATGCTCCCATAGCATAACTTCATGGGGACTGTGAACCTCTCTATGTGACCTCGCGGAGATTTGAACACTTGTGACTAGGTCTTCATGTTTCGTATGTTTTGTGACTTTGCAGTGTTTGCAGTGGTCCAGATGGAAAAACATAAGGTTGAGACACTGGCGGGCTGGATTAAGAGACTTCGCTTCGGGCTTCTGTTGGACTTTTGGCTTCGAACATGCCGTGGTCTCAAGGTCGTGTGGAGCTGTAGTAGGAGGTCTAGGTTCCTGGACGCGCGGGTCTCCTTTGAGGATTTCCTAGCAGCTGCCAGCCATAAACACGGCCCTGTTTGCATGGGTGCACGTTGTAGCGAAGTCTGACATCTTGTCTCCCCTCCCTCCAGAAAGCAAGCAGAAGATCTCCAAACCCCCGTGGAAAATCCATTCCAGCTGCCGTCGTGCGGCCCAGGCCATCGTCTTATCGGAGGACTTCGCTGCACTGGGCGAAGTCGCCCCATGCTGCGGCATGGGCGCGTCTTCAGCAGAGTTCCAGGTCGGCTTTTGTAAAAATTATGAGTATTCCCACTACTCAGAACAACCCCACACATGAGGTGGTGGTATTGTCGAAGCTAAATCCTATACTACTTGAACTCTAAGCCCCGAAACTCTGAACCTTCCCTCGACAATCCGTAAATTCTTTTGCCAGGAACTTTTGGGCGTGCCCCTGGCTGCATGCGTAGTGCCCCTGAGGCGCAGCCTTGCCGGTCTGCAGGAGACACTTTCAGGGGTTTGGGATTTGTGGTTTACGACTTTGTGTAGACTAAATAAACGGTTCGATCGAGGCACGGTTGTTCGCGATCGCGTGCTATGACACGTCTGGGGCAAATGCCATCCAACTCAATGCAACAGGTGATGATTTTGGATACTTGGTGAAACTTAATGAACCCTTGCCGCTCACAACAGTTACGAGGACGAGGTGGCTTCGTGCTGAAATCCTCGCAACTGTTGCCGTTTCTCGGATCTTGATAGCAGCATCTGACAGCACTCCGATGTTGCAGCAATGCCTAGGCCTACAGTCACCGAGATGACTTGGGGGTGACATCCTACTAGCTAATTGTTGTCGTTTCTGCATCTTGACGTCCCTCAAAAGAGCGAACAGTCACAGCAACGGGCGGCTCAGGCCCGCGATCCTTGTTTGGATCGCAAGCCTCGCAGCTTAATCAGTTCGAATGAAGCCCTGCCACATGAAGCAGGGAGAAACCCAACCCAGCCACACCCACAGGAAGGAGGGCGGATGGAACAAACGGGATCCCACACCCACCCACATTTGCAGTGGGAACAAGGAAGCCAGAACCACCCGCGAGCACGCGGGAAGGAAACCTGCAGTGGGTGAGGGGAGGAGGTCCAGGACCTTGGGGGTTGGAAGATCTGGCCACAGGCATGGTAGCGGCCTCAGTTCAGAGTTCAGGTGTTAGCCTGAGGTCAAGTCAAAGTCACCAGATTTAGTCCTAAGCCCAATATGCTCTCCAACCTCGAGCAAGCAATCTCTGAACTCTAGTGCCTCCGTAACTGTCATGACACTTGCCTGGTAAACCGTGGAGCCAAGCCATGCCACAAAGCTTGTTCCATGAGCACCCAAACCTTAGACTCAATTCCCTGCATCCTGAACTCACACACTTGAAACCGCTTCTCCTATCACCTGTATTATGACTACGAGTATGGTTCTTTCTGATATTATGATGACGATTAGGATTCGTCCTTTCCTGAGAATTATTTGATAGCTTCCCAGGCCTGAGCTCCCAAACCCAAGCGTAGCAGTGCTTCAGCAGAGGAGCGCCTAGGCGAGCAGCAGGTGGCTACACTCCTGAAGACCAAGGCAAGGCCCATACCGAGCTTTTGGAGTTTACATCTTTGGTTCTTGCAGAGAAGGTAGCCAAGGATCGGCCGCCCCTTTGCTACCGTAAAGGTCCAGGAATGCACTGCCCCAATCAGGGGATAGAATCGGATATAAGACTGCACTTTATTGCAATCTACTGTAGTTTGTTGCAGCCTTCGAAGGCGGGACAGATCTTTGCCTTCGCCCTGCAGCTGCCTTTGCTCACCTACGACGAGCCATGTTACAAAGATCAGACGAACCCCGTGGCCGTGGCGGCCGCCTTCCGGGAGGCGAAATCTGGCTTCATAGGCATCTATGACGTGCAACATTTCTCGATATGGAGGCTCGCCTGTTTGAGGCCTCAGCCTGAATCTGAAGCCACGAAGCCACAACTTGCACAGCATTTTACAGCTTTGTTGCGCCCTCGGCACAGGTGGCCGGTGCCTACGAGTGGGCGGACACGAAGAAGTTTGTGGCGCGACACTTCCGGGAAGCCTGGTCAGAAAGAACGGTTGAGGGTTTGGCGGCGAGGGCCGAGAAATTCAGAGCTTTCAGACCATCTTGCAGCATTGCCTGCGGGTTCAGATGGGCAATCGGTCTAAATGAGTCTATAGCCTCCAAACCCTCAACTCAGCACATTTCTAAACGCTGGGCCCTCATTCATCCGGAGCCCCAACCCCATATGCTCCGCATGTCGCCGCATGTCCTAAACGACAAACATTTGTGTTCAGATGTTTTCGGGGTGCCGCCCTTCTGCTGTGGGTGCTGGGTCTCGAGGCTTACTCCTCACAGCCCTGCTACGTTCGAAGGTGTGTGTGTGTGTGTGGTCTAGCGTTTTGGGGTTTTCGGCTCTACCTCGTTGGCTGAGGCTGTTGGTTTGGGAAAAAACTTGTTTCGCAGTCTCCACACGTCGTGTATCTTGTTGGGCCGTCTTCTCTCGTGGCACGACCTGCCGTGCGGCATCAGTCAGCTGACGTAAACTCTCAACTTTTGCGCTCAACTTTGAGCCGTCTAGGAACTCTAGTATGTCCTACGCCGTGGCCAAAACAGGCTTCAATCCTCTTTTCAGCCCCTGAGCTGCTAAATCTCCAAAACAAGAACTCTAACGATGCTCATGCCTGTACCTCAGCTAAGCCCGCAAATCCAAACCCCAGCTTGCAGAAGTACTGTATGCGATATTTTTGTAGCTAGTAGTTACTAGCCATGACAAATCACGATCCTTGAAGCTTTCGCCCGCTGCTTAGGAGTTGATCTTTTATCTCGACCCGATGATTCGGACTTGGGCACCCTTTGTGCCGAAGGTGGCATGAACACGTCACTAGTCCAAGGGCATTTGAGACTTTTGAGCTGCAGCAGAATGATTCAGGCTTCGTATTTCGAGGCGAGCCGGAGCAACTGCAAGGATTCCCTCAAACTAAAATTCCCTGCGAGGCGGTGCTGGAGCTTCTCCGAGCTGTCGTGGACTGGATGGGCCATGTCACCGGGAGCCGGCTACGTCTCCTCCTGGCCCTCTTGCTTCAGCATGCTGAACGCCTACGTGGGCGAGACCGTAGCGACTTAAGAGGCTTGGCAGAAGGTAGAGACTAGAGCGGGTGCCTGTCCGCACTTTGCACCATGAGATGCCCCCTCAGTCATTCCTCGACCCCAAGCCACTCAGCCCCTTCGTACTCCAGCGCGAGACTCTAAACGGCTTTATAGAATGAATTAATAAACAGCGAGCTTACTGCAGTAGCTCGGCGAATCTCCAACAGTCACCTTTAAATAGAGCATACATGGTGGGTTAGGAGTTAGGATGAATCTCATGCGTGAAGCACGAGGCCCCTCTTTTCAACAGCTTTGGAAACTTTGGAACACCTCTGACACAAGATGCACAGGCACAAGAATTGACATTAGTCTCTTCAGTTCCGGCGCCTGTAAACCATTCGGATGAAGGTAGGGGGCTCAAGAAATTGCAAGTGCATGCCTGGCTCCACTCTCGTCATATAGGCCCCCGCATGCACGTGACCATAAGTCCAAAGCTATCCCAACAGCAAGTGATAATGAATCGTGAGCATCATCTTGTCAGCCGGTGGTAGCCCATGATGACAATAATGATGACGAGGATGGAAAGTCTCTGCAGCTCCATTCTTGTCATGCTGAAGCCTCAAGTCCACGTTTCCGAGCCCAGGTTAGGTGCTCAACTACGCAATAGGAAAAAGGTTTCATTCATGCATGTCTGGACGGATCTATCGCATGTGACGAGGTGTCGGCAATACATGTACTGGATGGTTTCTTTTACTTGTTATGATACTGCAGCTGATCGCACTCGATACTGAGCTGAACATCCCAAGCAGTTGCGCCCGATAGACCGCCCCCTTGAGAAGCCCAGCGCACGCCTCTGGCCTCCTAGGCACCATCGTTGGACAGGTGCTCACAGCTGCGTCAGGCAGCTTCCGAGAGCATGAGTATTTGAAAAGGGTCAACAACGGCTTTTATCAGGATACTGTAAGGATTTCGGGCTGAGGTTTAGGTCAGTTCAGGGCATCCGGTGGAGGCTTCTCCAATCCATACAGTAGTAGGTCGGTGTGGGGGTACATTACAAAGCTATGATAGCTGTTAGCTGCTAGCTACATAGGGAAAAGGCACGTATGAAGCACCAGTACGGCGAATTCTGTAATCTAAATTTAAGAACAAAAGCACAGAAGGGCTTGAAACTACACCTCTTTTTGCAAACTCCTTCCTGAGCCCGTTGAAATTAGTGGTCCCGGTCCCTTATTGCGGGTGCTGAAGTTCGGGTAGGAAATTTGGGGTTTATGTACTGTTGGCTGAAATGTAGCTTGCAGGAGGCCCGAAGCTTCTTTGTGCGCCAGCATTTCTCAGCTACAATCACATCTCAAGACATAGAATGTAACGCTGGAAGCTTGTTTAAAGGGTACGTGAGACTCGGAAATGTCCCAACGAAGCAAATGTGAACCCCTCAACCCCGTTACCGGCCCGAATGCCCGCGAACCGTCGGACACATGACCCAAACCCCCTGTGTGCAGGAAACCCCTCCGACGGGCTCGCCCGCCTTGCCCGGCAGCGGGACGAGATGCGTGGCAGCAGTCAGGTGGAGGAAGAACTCCAAGGTTCCTACACTCTGTAGAAGTCCGGATCGTTGCAGCAGTTGCCCCCAAAACGAAATGCTGGGGGTCTTGCACTACATCACATTGGGTCCTACACACAGCTCATGCGCATAGTGCCCAGGACCTTGCGCTGGAGCCTGGCGGAGGCCCTTCACATGCTGTCGGGTTCAGAGGTGGAGCACAATAGACACATGCAGTTGAAATTCACATGACTCAACCGAATTTCTACGATAATCGTCTTTGGGAGATGCAGGGGGCAGGGATCAAGCAAGATTTCTCGGCACATGTTCGGTAGTGCTTTTGCGTCCGTGGAGCAAAACCGCTGAAGGCAATGGAGATGTAATGATCACCAGCACGCACGCAGTCACTTACACCTTCGGTTTAAGCTCTTTCGAATCTCCTCTGTCGAATTACAAGCCATCAACTGAATTCCCTACTCTATAGGGGCTCAACCTCCCCGATCAAAGGTCCAACAGCCCGGCGCAGACTCTCGCAGCCCGGCGCTAGCAGTGCTGCTTGGGGTTCTGCGTGCCCTGCGCCAGAACGAGGCCCAAGATATTAGCTGGCTGTTAACAAATGACAATATTGCAGAGATGTCGGGTAGAAGCGACATCATGAATCGAGCATCCTCTGAACATGCGGATCTCTACACCTTAAGTCCAAGAGGCCGAGCTCGGATCGCAAAAGTCCGCTTCGGGCTCCGACGGTGTTTCGTTATGAACTGCAGCTTATAAACACTGTTCGGAGTTGAGGTGCCTTGAGAAGATAATCCGCAAGTTGTTCTTGCAAAGATGGGCAAGAAGAAGGTGGAGAAACCTATGCCGAATGCTCCTCCGTGGCTGCGTGGAGTTCAGGATTGGTCATGCTTGTGCCTGAACCGCCATCGCCCTGTTGGGACGGTCCCAGGGTGTGAGAAAGCCTTAGTCGTTGGTATCTGTTGTTTAAGGGCCTCGGGTTTCCGGGTTTGGGCGTTCAGTGCGAGAGTTCACTAGAGCCTTCATGCAAGGCCGTCAGCTGGCTTCACCTGCAGCTGGAGAGCATTCTGCCGAGGCCGGGCCGGACTCAGTCTTCAACTTACAATGGTTCGTTCCAGAACGGCGAACCTTAGGATAAGCTTAGGCCACAGATCCTCCGACAGGCGCCGGGTTGGGAGGCCCCAGACGTTCGGGGTCAAAGCCATAAGCTATATGATTGCTATATGCACTGGCTCCCGTGTCTTCCTAGACCAAAGCTTGCCACCAGCTTCCATGTTCCCCACTGAGGGGGTGTTGGTAGCGACATATTCTGTCTCTTCGGGTGCTTCTGCTTGTATCTGCACCCGACTGGTTGCGCACAGGTCTTTCTCTCGGGTTAGTGTTAGATTTAGGTTCAAGGTTGGGGGTTCAGTGCTAGTGCAGCGTTTAAAGTTCTCGTTCATCTCATTTGCTTTTCATTTGAGGCTTCCCCAGCCTCAGGGGGGAGCCAATGGCAAGCTTAAAGTCCGGGTTAGGCTGGCTCGGGTTTACTAGGCTTTAGTAGAATGTTTGAGGAATCTAGAGTCCTTGCCCAGGTTACCTGCTGAGGTGCAGAAGGCCATTGGGGATGCAACAGGAGGTGTGTTGGTCGAGGCCGGGATGGCGTGTGTTAGTGTTTTTTTGTCTGCTGGTCATTTCTCTCTTTTCGATGGTGGTATATGTGTTTGTTTGTGCTGGTTTGTTTTTCTTTATCTCTCTCTCTCTCTCTCTCTTCTTTCCGTCCGTGGGCGTGGGTCTGCGGGCGGTGCATGTATGTATGTATGATGTATGTATGTATGTATGTATGTATGGATGTATGCATGCATGCATGCATGCATGTGTATGCGTGTGTGTGTGTGTGTGCACGTGCATATGTGTATGTGTTGTAATGCAATGTGATGCAATGTGACGTAATGTAATGTAATGTAATGTAATGTAATGTAATGTAATGTAATGTAATGTAATGTAATGTAATGTAATGTAATGTATGTGCATGTGTATGAATGCACGGCTATTGCATGTATGTATTTATGTATGTACGTATGTATGCTAGTATGTATGTATGTATGTATGTATGTACAGTCGTGTCATTTCATGTCGCACCACGTCATGCAAGGTAGGTACGAATATGCAAGGTATCTAATGTGTGTACTGTGTGTAGCGTATGGTATGTAACATATGGATGGGAATGGAATGCTGGGCAAGGTAAGGTAGGGTAATGCAATGTCAGGAAAGGTATGCAATGTAATGGAACGTAATTCACCGTAATGTAATACAATGTAATGTACTAGCATGTATGTGTGTGTATTTATTTATACACCTATGTGGACCTATGTATGTACGCGTGTATGTATGTATGTATGTATGTATGTATGTATGTACGTATGTATGTATGTATGTATGTATGTATGTATGTATGTATGTATGTATGTATGTGTGTGTGTATGTGTGTATGTTTGTATGCATGCATGTGTGCATGTGTGCATGTATGCATGTTTGTGTCTATGTGCATATGTTTTTTTGTGCAGGTTTGTGTTAACTGGGCTTTTCATTTTTGCACGTGTAGATAGTCACGAGTCTAATGCTTTGCATACACGCGAAGCCACCTACATCCATGCACACCTGTGCCTGTTGCTTGCAGGAATGTTTCAGTGGCCCCGAGTGTCTTGAGTCACCTTACAGTCACCTTTATAGAAAGAGTAAGATAAAGCACGAGTCTTGTAAGACAGAGACTGGATGGAGGCCATCAGTTTCTCGAACCCAAGCCATAGACGAGGAAGCTCCGGATGGGGAGCGTCCCATCAAACGCTTACGAAGAACGGCCACTGCAAGGCGCCGGGAGGGAAATGAGTTGTGCTGCTGAAAACACCACCGGGTAACTACGGGTGGGTTGAATTTAAGCGGAAGTTCTCTGCAAGGAGACGCACAACATGATCCGAAGAGGTTTCAATTAGTGTCAGTGCATTATGGTCACAGGACAACCTGCCGTGGTCTGAAGATCCAACTTCCTTAGCCCCATTCCTGATGGACTGCTGACGGCCTAGGTGAGGCCGTTGTGCATGCATAGCACAGCTGCGATTTCGAATGCAGAAGCTGTGTCCTCCTCTATCTACCCACCCAAGGCTCGGTACCGACTCGGCGTTGAAGCAGCTGGCCCCCCTGCGCCCTGCACCCCGTCCTGCAAACTATAAGCACAAGGTCGGGGTTACTGTCCATACGAGGGATATAGACTGGTCTTACCGAGAAAGAAGTGACATGCCTAACGGGAGAATGTGCTTTGCTGTGGTCTCGCAAGTTCCTGGGTTGCTGGGCGCTTGACGTATGTCAATTGGTACCCTTGCCAACTATCTTTGTCTGAAGGCGGCCATTGAAAATATGACCAGGAACCCGAAGAGTCACGAAGGACAAACGAAGACGAACTGAGCCCGAGGCTGAGCCCAGTTCCAAACCCCTAGCTATGTCCCTACTACAGTCCCAGCCTTGTCTTGAGTAGATGAGTTGGCAGTGAAAGTCCTAAAGTAAGCTACTCAATTTCAGGCGGACTCTCGCTGGGACTGATGTCGATGCCAGCTTAGCAGGTTCTTCGATTTATTTTGGGGGTTGTTGTGAATGAGCGGTCGTTGATGTTATCACCCATCCGACCTCAAGACAGACGCCTCACCTGGAGTGCCGAAAGCCTCCTAAAGCCCAAAGCCCTGAGCTCCTGACATTGGTAAGACTCCGCTAAAGGGCAGAGGCCGAAGCTGGTGGGAAGCCGTGTCACGTTTTGGAAGCTGCTGAAAAAGCAGAGCAAGCCTCTCTAAGCCATAAGCCATATAGAGGAACAAAACGGCCTTGAAACCCTAAGGCATCCCCACAATCATGCTGCCACAGCCACCTGAAGCTTCGCATCTAACAAACAAGTAGAGCCTGTAGAGCCCTTTGTGCACTCGGAGTCTCGATCACGAGACGCAACTACTATATAGAGCTCGGTCAGACTGCCCCCAACATACTTTGCACTTTGAACCTGAAAATCAGAGAGGCCCTGCGACCGCATCCTCAAAAGATCTTTACCAGCACCAGCGGGACGATCAGTAAGACTATTCCTGTCTGATGGATATACTACAGGACACTATCCAGAAAGCCAGCAGAAAGCACTCATCGACCCACCTGGCCCCGTTTTAAACACCCTCGAATCCTAGAAAGCCCGGTGCACAGCCCCAGAAGCCTTGTAACGGCCTTTGAAAGGCCTCGAAAGGTTTCCTTAGACCTCAAAGCCTTCAACCCTGAAGGGTCAGCCTTGAAGCCCAAACAGGCTAGTAACAGGAAAACAAGCTGAGGGCCTTTCATGGGGGCCAGCGCCTCCTCCAGACCTTGGTTGCGTGGCCGGGGGCTTGGGCTGCGAATGTTCGTGGACTTTTGGCATTTAGGATTCTTGGTGTTTGGGTAGAGGAAGACTACGGATCCCAGCACTGACCATCTTGAACCTCCGGCCAAGGTGCGTGCACTCGAACCCACACCGGGCCTGACAGCTGCGCCTGAAGAGGCTGCCTTTGCTCTGTAGAATAGAGATAAGTCTACATGACAGTAGACTCGGGTTGATCTGAGGCGGTGGTGCGGGAGCTCAAGCGTGCGCGCAACAGGGTTGTTTGCTCAGCTATACAACATTTCCGCAAGGTTCCTACATGGTCTCTTGCTGGCGGGGGTACTTGTCTCTATCCGAGGCACCAGTACGTCCTGAGCCTGAAGCACAGACGCCGTCAAACATAAATTCCTCAACAACTCAGCAACCTTCTAGCTTTGCCTGCGAGCGAGCAGTCGCCATGAACCCGAAACTCTATTCACGGTACTAACCTGAACTGCGCGTCAATGTTTCTGAACCTTGTGCCCTGCCGCAGCAACCATGACTGAGCAAGACTGCAACTCTCACACCGTAGCAGTATCCATGCCAGGTGAACGCTGAAGAATCCGTATGTCCTGAATCCTGCGCCCTAAACTGCGGGTTGAGCAAAAAATTCCCTTACCCTTAGAATCTTACCTGCTTTCACGGAAAGCAAGAGCTTGCTTCGATTCCCAGGTGATGCGGCGGTCCCTTGAGCTCCTGGCACAGGCCAGCTGCACCAGTTATGCTTAGCTTCTATAGAGCCCAGTTCAGGGCCGAAGAGTCTTACAACCTACTTACAGTCTATAGCGTCCTTAAGTGGAGCCAGTAGTCCAACTTCTGTGTGCGAAATGACTGTCCCACACCGACTGTACTGCCAATGTGACAAGCCAACAGCAAGAACAAGATCGGAGCATCACGTGAAACATTGAGGTATCCTCAGCAAACACCACATAGTCAGGACAGGAAAGTCAACGCTGCACACATCATCGGTCATTGTCAGGACTATCACGCCATACAAACTGTGGACGACAGCTTCATCCTCGACAACTTAGGACAAGAGCTTCATGAACAATGAAAGTTCATCAAACCTCCACACAATGACAAGAAGCAGCATATGTGCCAAGGCACAGCCTTTGAAGCAGCTGCGCGAGGATCCTGCTCTAGCGCGTGCCCGCCGGCAGCAGGATTTTTTGGGTGGGCGACGCCATGCTAATCGATGGTGATAGTCTGATAGTGACCTGATAGTGATAGCAACGAGTCGGTTGATCGCCATCCGCATCAGCGTCATCAAAAGCATCATCACCATCATGCTATATTGTCGGCCCCTAAACCCGAAAATTGTAAAGAGCCGAGACAAAATCCAAAAATAAACTTTCAAAAACCTGACCAGCCCGAGAACCCGAAGCCTCAAAGCCTTGTTTTGAGAGTCTCAGGCCTTGGCATCAGGCTTGGCGGCCTTATGCCCGGTGGCGACCGTCAAGGCCCCACGTCAGATGTGTGGGGACGTTGGTCCATTGACCAAATTCAATACAACTCGTGCAAACATTAAGCGTGCGGATAACTCCACACTAGGATTGAAACGCGATGCTCACGAAGCATAAATTAGGGCTTTGGGTTTTTGGTGTTGCGGAGTTCAATGTTCAGCAATCACCTCCAAAAATGGCCTTACCAGAAAGACTGAACGACGCGCAGGCTGCAAGACCTTGTCCAGAACTCTGGACCATCTCGAACTGCCGCATGCCAGACTCTGGACCATCCCGAACTGCCGTGCGAGACCACCATTATTCCTGAATCCAAAAAATCATTCATATCTCAAGTGCTGGAGTGTGCGCTCTGCTTGATACAACTCTAGACCCCACCAGTTTAGCAGTCCTACTCATGCGCTGCCAGGATTGGTCGGTTGTTTGCTTGCCGACCCTTCCGGCTAATTTCATGTTCTTGTCGCACTCACCGGTGCGTGCTATGATTGTATACTGTGCCTCTACTTCCCTGCAGTACAGGGTCTGTCGCTGGCAGCAGCAGCAGCAGCAGCCGGGGGCAGGAGCAGGAGCAGCAGTAGCACTGGCAGCAGTAGCACTGTTCCTCGCCGATTACTAATTCTTTTTCTCCCAGCACTACTGCTACTTCTTCCTCCTCCTCCTCCTATACTAATACTGCTGCTACGTACTGCCCCAACTAAGCACTGCCATAGTCTACAAGTGCTAGGTGCTAGGACAACTACTACGACTTGACTGGCCATGCTACCATCTGAACCGTTTGCGCATACTCCACCGCAACTGAGTACGTATTCTCGTCTCTCCAGGCTTCTGAAGGGGAGACATCGGATCCGGCTCCTTGTCTTTCCGTTTTGGATTGTCTTAAACTGAGACGTATTATATTTGGACTCATTTCTATGTGTGTGTGTGTGTCTGTATGTACGTATGTATATATGCATGTGTATATATATATATATATGTATGTATGTGTGTCTGTATATATATATATATATATGCATATATTTGGGGGTTCTTCAAGTTAGGTGGCCTGCCTGAGTGTGGGATCCGTTTAGTAAGGATTCTACGATCTAGTGTTTATTTTGGGGTCCCGCGTTTTGTGAAGCTCCCATGTTTCTCGTATTGTTGGATCGAAACTTGAATATGCTCAGCCGCATTCATGTCATCCCTCTGAGGCTGACTTGTTTGAGTAGGAGTCAATTAAAAGAACGGCCTTGATTCTGTACCGGAATCCCGGTTTTACTGTGCCTAGCAAAATTTTCCTGAGCGACAGATGATCTATTTTAAGTATGGCCTAGGGACTTGAGGGTTCCGACACATCACCCGATGGGTAGCCCAGACCCGTTTCGTTTCAAGAGAAGCATGGTTCCTCCCCGGGCGTGAGAGTCAAGAGCATCAGGTCGAGCTGCTCATCCCACGAGCTGCAGGGCGCGTTGCTTGCCTGCCATTTTGTTTGGGCTCCGGGCCTAGGGTTTAGGCGGATTGAGGTTTGGGACAAAAGCCCACGTTCCACCATCACTCCAACAAACCTCAAAATCATGGCTTTTGGATTTAATGCGGGAAGGCGGGTAGGCCTCATCTGCATATCAAATCTGAACTTCACGTTGGGCTAGTAGCTACAAGTGCGCCCCAATGCCAAGCCTCAGGATTGTGTGTCGCAGAGGGGTAGCGACACTCCTAAATCCTGCGACTGCGAAGCATAAGATCCTTGGAGACTTACAGTAAATCCTGAGTCAACACCCCGAACCAAAATCCTAGACCAGAAACTTCCTTAAAACTACGCGAAACCCTGTCCAAGTCTGCAAAGTTGTCTTGTTCTTCTTACTTACTTCGCATTCTCATCAAAAATGCAGTCTTGTGATTTCATCTGCCTCGCCTGAACAGTCCGAGCATGAACCCGGAAACCTCCTACCCATGCGGAGTGAGTCTTCTTTTTGCTTCTTACGTGGCCTGCATTGCAGGTATTGCCCTAGAAGGGCGACAGGCCGAAAACCCTCACAAAAAGAAGCCCATACCCTGAACTCCGAAGCCTACCCTGAAACCCTCCTAACCTCCATACGCTTCACCCTAAACGCCCTAAACCGTAGCCATTTTGGCTCAAGCTCAAGACTGCCGACCAGCGAGGCACGCCGGGGCCCCGAGGCGGAGCGGGCGGGGGGGGTCCCTCTCCTGCCCGACCTCTCGGTGTGGGGCGGTCTCGTTCCCCCTTCTCTTCGTCTGTTCTGAGGCCTCTCTTGTGCGAGACTCTCCCACTGTTCTCTCGCGTCGTCGTCGTGATGTCGAGACACGCGGGGCCGGACGACGAGACGCTGCTGCTGCCGGGGGTGGAAAGAAGCGGGGTAGCGGATACTGAAATGGAAGGCGGGGGGGAGGATGTGACCCCCGTTAGTGGAGGGTTGTTGGGTGGGGGGGGTGAAGAGGCCCTGGAAAGGAAAGCGGCGGCCCATGAGGCACTGCAGGCAGCACTGGGGGGGGGCCGCAGTTGGGGGCAGGGATTGCAAGGGCCTACTTGGGGGGGGAAAGGGGGGGGCCCGACAGGGGTACCTCTGGACGCCCCACAAGAAGAGGCTGCGGCGGCGGCTGCAGAGAAGCTCTTGGCAAAGCAACAGCAACGACTTAAGTCAAGCCCCGAGAAGAGAGCTAGGACCGCCCTCCCGGCACAGGTCTCTATGTCCTCCAATCCTGCTGCGGGACTCAAGCCACCCCCTATCTTTGGAGCACCCGCTACTGACCAAATCAAACGTACTCGCGAGCATATTGAGAGCTACCACATAGGCGACGATGCTCCCCCGCCATGGGCGGCACAACTTGTTGATGGAATTGCTAGACTTGACAGGGGACAGCAAGAGCAACTAGGCGCCTTACAAGCTAACACCAAAACCATCGAAACCATTGTCAATAAAGTGAGCTCCCTTGAAGCTAGGCAGGACACCCAGCTTGAAAGGACCCAGGCCCTTGAAGGAAGGCTGGCAGCCATGGAGCAGGAGATCCAGGACCTTCGGTCGCGCTCGCCCAGTTTGGCCTCAGGGTACGGACGCTCAGGATCGATTTCGCCAAGAGGGGAGAGAAGAGGGGTTCACGACGATTGGCAGGTTGTACTAGGGGGGTGGAAAGAGTGCAAGAGAGACAATATTGAGAGGGAGCTGAAAGAATGGTTTGAGCGCGCGGAGTGTGCGCCACTGCTGAAAGCAATGTACTGTGGCAGTGTGAGGGCCAACACGTGTCGGGTCGACTTGTTGTACATGCAGGAGTCTATGGGGGCCAGGCGCAAGGTACAAGGCAGTTGATGCACTGAGAGCTGCAGCTCAACCATCTCGAACTCCACATCAACCCACAAGCCCCCTATGGGCCAAGCGGAACAGAAGCCCAGAGGAGAGAGCACGCATTCGAGCCATTGTCTCACTTAAGGACCTCGTAGGGAAGCATGTCCGACCCCAAGACTTTGAGTTTGATTGGCGAGGACGCTTCTGGGTGAATGGAGTCAGTGTACTAGCTCACGTCGATCAGCAGAAGCCCTCTGACGGGGCCCTGCTTCTGTTGGATGTCAAAGGACAGGAAACGGGATGGTGGGTCCCGGGCCCGCTCCTTGCCCACACTCTCAAGCTCAAGGAGGAGGCCATTCACGCTCACTTCGCAGTAGATCCCACAGCGTAGGGAACAGGCCGGGGCAAACGAAGAAGCAAAGTGTCGCGCAGTTGTGAATTAGCTGCATGTACGTGGAACCTGCATGGAAAGGGTCTTCAGGATCTTACAGACTTGTGGGAATCAAATATTGGTTACCCGGAGTTTTTTTTCTTGCAAGAGCTGGGGGGCTGCCCAGAGGTTGCCTCTGAGGTGACCACCCAGGAAATCAGGTTGGGAGCTGAGACTTACTCGCTTGTCTTGGTTTCGGCAGCCGAAGCCCGCAGATGTCAGGCTATCCTTGTCAGGGCGGATTTGGGGTTCAGTGCGCGAAGCAGGGTAACACTGCCCACGGGTATACTGCTGAATGGTGCATGCTCAGGGAATCGAAGAATTCATCTTGCATGCCTGCATCTCCCCCATAGTAAGAGGATGAGCACGGAGTCCAGGCCACACGCTGGGGCCGAGGAATGCTGGAAATCCTCGATCGAGCTGCTGGATGCAGGACTTGAGGGAATCACAGACGGGGATAGCCTGCTTGTAGGGCTTGACTTGAACCAGGACTTCCACGCGAAGTCCGATTCCTTTGTAGGGATGACATATCTCCGTGGCCTCATTGCAAAGTATTCCTTGTCAGTGCATACGTCAGTAGGGAGCACATGGGGGGCAAGGGGGGTGGAAAGTGAAATTGATGCCGTCCTTGCTAGGATCCCCAGACAAGGATGTATGCACACAAGCGTGATGACATGAAGGAAGCGCTCCCCTTCGACCACTCTCCAGTGTTCTGCCGCTTAGTCAGCCCAGAGACCTTGGTTTACAGAGGCCGAAGAATGGAAACTCGGTGTGGCAGGTGGCTCCCCGGTTTTTCCACCATAGAAGCTTACACGAAACAGCCTGGTGACTTTAGCATGGATGAATTCGTTGATGTGTGCATGCAGTCCCGTCGGATGCCCTCACTGAGGTACCGAGACTCGGATGCATTGAAAGCCATGATTAAGAGTAGGCGGGAAGAGACAGATGGGGACACCCGAGCCATGCAACTTGGTCAGATCCGACATCAAAGGGCGCTTGATAAAGCAGAGCACAAACTAGCCATCCTAGAGCGGGCGGGGCTGGGGGATAGACAGGCGATCTCCGCGCAGGGTACCTTCGAAACTATAGCTACATAGAAAGTCGCGGAGGACAGGACGCCGCGACGGCAGAGCTGCGACAGTTTTATGAAGCCAAGTACGGTTCCCACTTGCCACCCCCCACTAAGGAGTCAGTCGATCGGATGCTTGCGACGCACAGCAGCCACTGCCCGACGCCCTTTACTGAGGAGGAACTGGGACGTTCTTTGGCACACTGCAAAGGCCATACCAGCGCAGGCCTTGACGGAGTGTGCTACGAGGCAATTAGAGCATACCACTCCAAAGACAAAGCTGGCAAACTCCTGCGTTACCTTAACGATCTACTTTCCCGAAGAAACCCCTTGCCAGAAACCTGGTCTGAGGCCAAGGTCGTCCTTCTTCCCAAAATTGGGCTACCGGAAGGGCCAGGGGACTTAAGACCAATCTGTCTGTCTCCGTGCTTGTCGAAGGTGTTTGGTAGGATGATCATGCAACGGGTTGCCCTAAAATGCCCTGAATACTTCAGCGGCCAAATGGGGTGCCGACCCAAGACACAGACGGTAGACGGCATCATGGCTGCGCAAACAATCATCGGTGTGCTCAGGAAGAAGAGGGGTGTTCAGGCTCACGTTGCGAAGTTGGACATCCGAGCGGCTTTTGATAGCTTGGCTCATTCGGCCATTGTAGCATACTTCCTGCATTGCGAAGAATGCCCCGAAATCACCCTACTCTGGGAGCTCTGCACCAAGAACCAATTGCTCCTCACGCTTGGAACGGCAGCATGGCGGGTTCAGGTGGAACAGGGGATCATGCAAGGAAGCAGCTACTCTGCAGACCTCTTTAGTAGGACCATTGACTTCCACTTAAGAGGGCTTCAGGGCCGTTGGACAGAGAAGTATCCGGAATGGGGGGAGGGGGTTGCCCTTCCGCATTTCCTTCTATATGCGGACGACGTTTTGCTGTTCGGGGCCAGTGCCCAGGAACTCCAAGAGAAGTTGCGAGACCTCACTGACTCCCTGGCGGCGATTGGATTGTTCGTGAATCCGAGGAAATGCGCGGTTCTCAACCTGGAAGGGACAACACCGGGAGTATGGCCCCGGGGGGCTTGTGCCCCCCTCCAAGGCAAGGACCGGCTACTCTTCCTGGGAGTGCCCTTGGGGCACACCAATGCGCCCGACCTTGTGCTCACGCACTCACTAAGGAAGATGACCAATTCGTACTTTGCTATGAAGAAAATACTTGACAAGCCAGAGACGGATCATCGCACTAAGGCGGTCCTGTTTGATAGCTACATTAGTTCCAAATGGGCCTTGTGCAGCTCGGTCGTCTGGCCATCGATGCGAGCCCTGAAGTCGATAGAAGGGCTAAAGAACTCCCTTCTGTTGGGGATCTTTCGCTTCTATAGGGACGGGTTCAGCACATGGCTAGAGAACGTGCAGAGCTGCAGGAGAGCGTTGAACGTGTATTGTCAAAGGTTCAAAGGATCGCTGTGGCAGGTCACGTGGCTTACTCGAGTATGGACATACATGGGCCACCTGGCGAGGTCAGAGGAGAACACCCCCTTGCGCCAATTACTAAGGAACATGAGCAGCCTGAAGGTGTCGCAAGGGCTTGTTCGGCCCTCTTGGCTGACAGAGACGCCGTTGCATAAATTCCGGTTGAAATACCAACAGATCCGCATGCCCCACGAACATGAGTACTGGGAGTGGCAGGCCAAGGATAGACACGCGTGGAAGGCCATGCTCCCAAGATGGCTTGCCGCCTGTAACGTGGGAAGTCCGCTCCCCACGACGACAGAGTACTTAGGTGGAAGACGGAAGACAGCTAGTAGTGCTGGATAAGGGGATCATGGCATTCCGACCCAAGAGGGAAGCGATCGACGGCATGTACGAGAGGGGTTTGGTCCATGTGTTACCCTGGAGGGCTCATGCCAGGCGGGGGCTCACCATTTGGGTGAGTCACGCGGTAGGTAACACGACGGCAGGTATTTACCGTTTTCGACCCAAACAAAAACCGACAGCGACATCGGTACTCCACGCGCGGGTACACTCCAAACACGGAGGCGGGGAACCCCTTAAACTTTTGTGCACTGTCTGTGAGCTACTAGGCCTGCATGATATGCTGGCGCCGCTGGTGCCAGCAGTTGTGGTGCTCCCGAAGCACCTGCTCACCAAGCCGATCCTAGAAGGGGTCATGGAAGGGAAGCATCCGGAAGCGGCCAGGTTCTCGGCCCTGTGCGAAGAGACTAGTCTTCT
Source organism: Symbiodinium sp. CCMP2456 (assembly GCA_905221635.1). NCBI lineage: Eukaryota > Dinophyceae > Suessiales > Symbiodiniaceae > Symbiodinium > Symbiodinium sp. CCMP2456. The sequence continues at coordinate 104,062 of CAJNDV010020002.1, read as the reverse complement.
GACGAGAGCCACTCTGGTGCCCAAGAAGCTCCCAGACAGATGGGCGCTCCAAATTGGTTTCTCCATCCCCGTCCTACCCGAGGGTTTTGAGGTCATGCACCGCACAGCAGACTTTCAGTTTGCACAGCACTTCACGGAGTTGCGCTCTGCATTGCTCCTTGCCCTGCGTCCCGAGCTCAGATAACCACGTATATTGGGGTCATGTCTTACCGTAGGTCGGTTCGGTGGTAGAGAAAGGGTGGGGGGGGGGGGGGGGGGNNCCGGAAAGCAGCTCCTAGGCTCAGCCGGTGCAGTGGGGAGTGAGGCCATGCCGGGAAAGCGACCGAGACTAGACGCAGAGGTGGCAGCTTTTCCCCTGCTGGAGACACGGGACTTCCTGACCAAAGGCCAAGTATTGGACGTTCTGCGCAGAATCCCCAATAATGAATGGAGTCAGCGATGGGGTGGGGCATGCTTCAACTTCGGAGCTTACCAGAGAGTTCAAGCTGGCTACCGCTCTTCCACAAGACGGTATCCCCTGGTTACTAGACTGTTGACAAGGTTCGCAACACAGTGGTCGCCTGACACCAAGTTTACGACCATTACAGTGATGGTGAATGTGGCTTCCCCACCGCACTGTGATTCCAGGAACAGTGAGGTACCAGGAATGCTGATGGCACTGAATGCTGAGTTTACAGGGGGGGAGCTTTGGGTTGCTCACGACGAAGGACCTGTTTCCATGATGGTGCATGGCAGACGCCACCAGGGGATCAGGGTTGATCTCGCGAGCCCCTTCAGCTTCTCAGCAAAGAGAGTGCTACACGCTGCTCTTCCTTGGTCGGGTGAAAGATGGGTACTGGCAGCATACAGCACGGCCAACAGCGCCACCAACATACGAGCTGACACAGCGTTTGGGCTGGCGGCGCTGGGGTTTCGACTGCCTACGGAGGAGGATGAAGATCGTTTCCGACATGAGATCTGGGGGGCCACAATCGCAAAACAGCTGAGATTTACACCTAGGCTGGTCTGGCCAGTGGGGGCGCTACTTCAGTCGGGGCCAGTGGTAATTGACTTGGAGGACAGCTGTCCCCCTACCATTGAAGTATTGTCGGACACAGATTCAGACGTGCTAAGCATGGTCCTGGATCCTGCCTCCCCAGAACCCGACTACTGGGACTGTGTACTCACGGATCCTGAGTCAGAAGTCGAAGCAACATAGCTGAGCTAAGGGTGTGTAGGTGCATGTCGCGGGTAAACTGCGAAATGGGCTCCAGACTGGCACAGCCGTAGTGTTAGCCGGAAACCCAACATGGACCTGGGAGCGATTTTCATCGGCGTCTTTTCTATTGCGGCCATAGTGGTTGCTTTGCTTTTCAGGGAGATACACCGAGAGCTGCGAGCACAAAGAATTCAGTGCGAAGCATGGGCTAGAATTCACAACGAGCGAGCCCACATGACGACATCCCTGCAAGAGATACACCATGAAGTGGTGTATATTCGGAAGAAGATGACTGATGCTCTGGGATCACTCTTTGGAGGGATGGACCTTCGTCAGAAGCTGCAGTCCTTAGAAGAGATGCATGACAAAGTGCAAGATGTTGCCGAAATTCAGCATGTTGCATTCCTCCGAGCTAGACTCACGGTGGCGCTTGAACGAATTGATAGGCTACGTGATGCAGTTGAGAGAAGCCTGACAGCGGTCCTGCTGTATGATGCAGCGGAGCGAGGACAGGCAGAAGGAGAGGGGTCCCGGGCCGAAGACTAAGTTCTCGGTGTTAACTTGTTCGGTGTCGTTTTTTGATGTCTTGACCCGTACTTGGTTGATTCACGGTCCCGAAGCCCCTTCCCCTGAATTTAAATGCATAGGGCCCACCGGAATTTGTTTGATGCATGTCCGCATGATACATAGCATGTATGCATGACCCGTTGCATGTTGTGACCGTCGCGTGCTTGAAGCCCTCACGACCACCGATGCATGCATGGAGACTCGCGAAGCCGGTGAACAAAGGGCTAAGGAAAGGAGAGCTGGGCAACCTTTGTGGTGTACTCTTTCAGGACGAGGGCTTGCCAGTGCATTCAGTCGTTGAGGGTTGAGCGGGGCCGCTTCCAGTAACTTGAGGCAGGGGACTGAGCGCGATTGGTGAGGGTTTTTTTGTTGAGTTCCCCTTCAGCCCACACCTCAACACACACATGTCATGAACCTTGCCTAGACATGATTGAGAGTGAGTGCTAATTGCTGATGGTAAAGGTCGCTGAGAGACTCTTGCCAATGTGAAGGTGAGTTGTACGCTGAGGAGTCATACTTGGAACTGGTGCTAACTCGCAGTAAGCCACCTCTCGAGCACTCGTGATAAGCTTAGTCTGCCCCCTGTGCTGCCATGATGGCCCTCCTTTGGGACCTCCTCGAGATGCTCGCAGGCTTTGCCCTGGGTGCATGTGATATGAAAGTGGCCACAACGACGGTGGTAGTGGCCGTTGCAACGTGGCTGTGGTGCTACAGCCGATCCAGCTTCGTGGCCGCGGCAGAACGCGCCCACAGGGCCATCCTGGAGGAGCTGCTGGGGCTGATGGTGGAAATCCGCCTCCAAGTAGCATGCGAGCACGAGACCACGCGTGATGGGATGTGCTTTGGCGACCTGCAAGCCAGAATTCAGGCCACAATCAACAAAGTCATGGCCAATGGTGTCATGACTGAAAAGCTGGCTATCAGGCTGGAGGCAGTGCATGCGGGGCTCGCCAAGATCTCGTTGAACCTCCACAAAGAAATGGTGGAGGCCATAGATCTCTACCTGAAGGAGCTCAAGAAGGATGTGAACGCCCACACGGAAACGACGGCCAAGACGCTGCTGGGAGAGATCGCGAAGGGGGTCGCAAGTACACTGGAAAAGCTGGGAGACAAAGTCCGTGGCGACATCCAGACTTGTGTCTCGGAAGCCATCGCCAGGTTCGAGAAGGAAACGGCCAAGCTTGGCAAATCCATCGGGGCACTGGGAACGGTCGTGCAGGACAAGTTCAACGAAGTCCTGCGCGAAATCTGTAAGAGCTACGACAAGATGGTCAAGGAACACCGCGAGACACGCGACCTGCTGGCATGGGTCCAGCAGGAGGTCGGGCAGATCAACAAAGCCTCGGACCATCTCCCTGACCGGCTTGTCATCCTACGCGACAAGCTTGACGAGGTGCTACACAACGTGGACCAACTTCGGCAGGCCGTTGAGGCAATGATGCCGACAAGCCAGGGAGATGGAGGCAGCTCGTCCCCTCCTTCGGGGGGACAAGGACAGCAAGCGCAAGGAACGTGGACACCGCCGCCGCAGCCGCCGCCCATGGATCACACACAGGGCCCAACCTTGCTGCATCTGGACTCGCAGCTCCCCATGTCGATGCCGAGACAAATGCCGGCCCTGATGCCAGTGACTTTGCCGGATGGCAGAGTGCTTTGCATCCCCAGGAGCGTCATTGCTCAGCTCGTGGGAGGTGGTGTGTAAAGTACCATAATCGAGGTGAGTGCTCCCTTTATTTATGTTGGGCCCCTACCTCACTTTGTTCCCTGTTCCTTGTGTTTGAGTCTTGAAGGAGCTCTCGACCACCTCTCAGCTCATATGTCATGGACGTTGCATGTTTTTGGAATCCCAGGCTGCACGTGTCGCAAATGTCACAGACGCGGGGTGTAGCGGTCGGGCACAATGCATGACTTCACAACGATGAGTGCATGGTGAATTAGATGCATGTCGGCATGTTGAATTTGATGCATGCTGCCAGTGAATGACGTGGTGAACACGATGTATGCATGTGCATGAAACAACAAGAATTTTAGAATTCTGTGCATGACAAGGCCAGGACAGAAGGCCGTAATGGTCCATGACGCGCCACTAGGGCAAACCACAGACTCAGGAGTCAAAAGTGCGTGAGCGTGAAGGACGGAGCGAACCCACCGAGAGCCCAAGCAGCCCAGACCCAGTGGATTGGCACTTTGATTCGGGGATTTGTGAAGGTTGGAGTATTTTGCGTGTGACCAAAGCTGAAGCTACCGAGAGCCCAAGCAGCCCTGTGCCCCATGTGCCCACGACTAAGCCCCCAAATGCTGCCCACTACATTGGGAAGACACTAGCCTCGAGCCACCGCCGAACTCCTGCAAAGACAAAATCTCCGGCTCAGGTGATGATGCCGTGCCGACCTTAACAGCTACGCTGAACCGCCTCCGCATTTGAGCCCCTGCCCTCTGCCCCCCCTGCTGGCCCCTCTCTGTCTGAAGACCCGTGTGGATCGATGTCGTCACTTCGTCTCCGGTTTCTTAGTCGTGTAGGCCCCTAACCCTGTGGGTGTAGAAACCACTAACCCCGCGCCTTCGGCCATGGAGTCGCTGCTAGCAAGCTGCATGTGTACTGGACACACCCAGCAACGACTGACGCTGACTGAAGGGATGCTGGGCTATAGCAATGGACACAAAGGGCCCCAGTCCAAAGACGCGCGGGGCGACGTGTTACATGGCTGAGTGGAGCCGTGACTTTCGCACGGATGCCGGGCCCAGGGCACAGATGGGACCCTGGGATGCTACGCTGAGTCTGCAAAGTCAAGCTACCATGACTGCATGGTGGGATATACTGCGGGAAGAGGGTGTGGCAAGCTGGAATTCGCGGTGATGTGCATACAATGGGGCTGGAAATTGCTGCGTGGATGATTCGTGGCGGATACAAGTATCTGCATACAATTGGAGGACGCCACAAGCAACATCGTGACAGGGTTGGATGTGTGGAGGCGCACTTCAGTGCAATGCCGTGGAAGCATGTTGATGTAGATCATGGAGAAGACTGCAATGAAGGACGAGTTGGACACTGAGCATGAATGTACAACTGCATGATGCATGTGCTGGGAATTTTGAATCAACTGCATGTGGGAAGAACAACGAGGGAGTGGAATTCGTGGATCTGGGTTCTGCCCTGCTGCCTGCATGACGCCTGGATGCTATGATGGTTATGAGAAAGAGGACAGCAAGTGGAGGAGATGTGAATGCCTGAAGTACATGCGCCACCAGTGTACATATTGTGAGCTGATGTTGTGCATCGCTAGCCCTGCGTAGATCTGGCAGTGCCTGTAAGTTGATGCTCCCGGTAGTTGTTAATGCAGTGGAGGGATGGTGATACGTGCCATTCCTAGTGCCAATGTGCACATCGTCGTGTACCAGGAACCTCGCCTAGACTTGTTCGAGAGTGAGTGCTGAAACGCCCTAAACGCCCTTAACCCAATGCCTGTGCCCTACTCTGTGCTGTGCTGGACTCCAGACCCTCAACCTTAGGTCGACGAGCTCCTCGGCTCGGTTGCTCTGCTGGGTGCAACGCAGCTCCAGGCGCACCCCTCCGCGCGCGTTCGGCAGTTGCTCGGCGGGGCCGTATAGTTGGAACTTCAACTTTCGAGTGTTCATCGTTTCAGCTGTTCGGCGGCTGCAGGGTCTAGGATCCTGCCGATAAAGTGGGGTCCGAACTTGGGGGCCGTTTCTGGCAATTCAGATGCCACCATGTTTAGGACAATGATTCGGTCCTGACTCATTGCACAATGCCCCAAGGGATTGTGTTTTGTCTTTAGGCCCCTGCCGTAGTTGTAAGCTTTGGGCCCAAAACTTTAAAATGTTGAAATCGCTTCAAGCAGCATCTAGTCTACGGGGCTTTTGAGAGTGGGTGTTGTTCTACATGCTGATCACTTTCATGGAGGCCCACCGAAAGATATATTCACGGCTTCGGGTGCCAGAAGCAGCTGTGGGAAACTTGCAATGGGTTTTACCTAATTTGCCTGGAGAAGATTATGCCAGGAGATGGGCTTGTCTAACATCAGAATATGTCCGCAGCATTCCGCAGCTTTTTTTGGTTGCGGGTGTTGACTAGGATTCTCTGGAACAGTTTTATTCTGGGTGGAGCTGACTCCTACAACTGAGGCTGGCAGGCAACGCCTTGCGGCATTTGGTGTTGACACAGCTACTTGGACTGTGGGTTGTACGCTTCCCCGGGGACCTCTAAGTGCAAGGCGAAGAACTGCTGTTCGGAAGTAGCCCATTCACGTTTTAAAGAGCTGCTAAGCTGCTAGGCCTTACAGCAACGGGTGTTTTGCCGCCGGTTTTGGGTAAAGTAGATACACCGGAGCCTTGATGATTTGTGCATCGTCGCACATTAACATACCGCTTTATCTAGATAGGCCTCCCCTCTACTCTGGTGGACTTCTCCTGCGGGGTCGGTAGCAGCCCTGTGGCTGTTGATTGGCTGTTGGCGTATTGCACCTACAGCCACAAGTTCACAAAATCCACTCAAGCCCGGCCTGAGCTTGACCAATACAAAGCCGTCCTGCCACTCCTTTGAGGGCTTCAGGATTGCCCTGGGTGATGCTTACAGTCCCGGAAGCGGCACCTAGCACAGGGCCTGGCACACCATCAAATGTCCCACCAAGTGGTATTGCAACACTGCTTGGCTCTAGGGCCTATAGGTTGAAAATGTGAAGTTCCTGTTTGGGCCTTCGGCCTCTCTGTCCTGATTTGCTTGTGAATGGATGTTTGCTTCTCTAAACTTGCAAAACCCAAGCTAGGTCCTGCGCCCAGGCGTTTAGGCCTTGAGGAAAGTGGCAGCAAATACAGAGATGGGTCTTATTTGCATGTTCGCTTGGAGAAAGGTACCGAGCTTAAGCATGGTTTTCAATGAGGCCCCTTAGAGGTTACGGTTGAGGCTTCTGCCTGCCTCACACCATAGCGGAACTCTGCTAGACAGACCGAACCCTACACGTCGCACACAGCCTTAAACCCCAACCATGAGCTTGAAAAGATACTGGAAGAGCCCTACTAGGCGCAGCCTTTGTGTCGCATCGAAGAAGCTGCTCATGGAGATCCTGGATCCGAAGCATCTTTTTTTGGAGGCGTCTCCAGCTCTACGGCTCTTGGGGGGTTCCGCTCTAAACCAAACAAGCGCAAAGCTCGGAAATCCCGAGGGAGAGCTGCACTGTTTGTCGATGCTTTAGGTCTGACCGAGTTTGTAGGGTCTTTGTATCTTGGTACGAGGGGCAGTTTACGATGCAAGGTTTGGGTAGTGCAGGGATCTGCATGTGAAACAGGAATCCGACGCCTTAAACCTCAAGCCTCCAAAGCTGTCACTCAGCAGACCTATTCGACGCACGCCTCGCCTGGATTGTCCGAGTTGTGAGCGCCGATACCTGAACCGCCCCAAGTCTTACACGCAGGACATCGAGGATCTCTTGAGCTCTCCAGTGCCGCCCAAGAAACCGATGGAGAAGGTGATTTGCTTACGCGTGTGAGAAGGGGGGTTTGGTTTCGGCTGGATGTACCGATTTGCCATTGATGCTTGCGTTTAGGCATGCTCGGCACGGTTACATAAAGCTCAGCCATGACTGCATCGAAGACCAGGCTTTAGAGGCCCGCCATTCCACAAAGCCCGAGGAGAAAGCCCAGGAGAAGGCTCACGAAATCTCCTTCCGGCTCACGGAGAAGGATCGGAGATCGGAGGATGCTAAACTTCAGGGCCGAGCACGTGTGTTCGCATGGTTTCTGTTTTGAGCATAGTCGCCCAAATGCTGAGCGCTGCACCTTGAATTGTTTCCTGTGGCTGTCGAATGTGTTCTGTCCTCATCAGCGGCAACCTTTAAACTCAATAATAAGAAGAAGAAGGATGTAGCCATTTTTTGCCAGAAAAAGATAGTTGTACAGGGCCGTCGCAGGTTACTACAGCCTCAGCTTTGTGTATACCCGGTAGCCAGCCACTAAGCCTGCAACCGCAACATCCTGAGCAAACCAGGACGACCACAATGAATGGATACCCAGCTTTAGTGTCGTTTCAGTCTATCTAGCAGGATCCGTTTTTGGATTCAGCCCTTTGACCGGGGCCCTTTTCTCGAGAAGAGATGCCACCAGAACCTCACACGACGCTCGAGCCATAACCTTGCAATCCCTTTACCACTACTAAGGAATCGGGGTCAGTGCACAGGGTTCCAAACGGAAAGCCTTTCTTCGTCGACAGGAACAGGCTACGAGCACTGTGGGGCTTAAGCCCACTTCTTTTCTCTGGCAATCTCTCACACATATGTCCTCCATATTGCTCACATGGAGCCCTTCTGGACTCTCCAGCTGGCTTGAGCTTGAACCTGCGCACGAACACTCGACGAACACTGAACTGAGAATCCTACTATTCTATGAATGTAGAGTCGTGCGATTTGGGTCCCAGTCCCTATTTTTCATGTCAAGGAGCCCAGCTTCGCGATGTGGGTAGCTGCTCGCCTCGCCCAGCTGCGCAGCTTTGGCGCTGCAGCTGCTGGGACAGCAGTGAGTCCCCAACAGCAGCAGTGGGGGGGACACATGTTAGTGTGTGTGTGTGTTGTAGAAGCATCTCTGGCTGCTAAGATCTATTGCGCGGGGATCTAGAGTGGACAATCATGCTTCCCATGACCTCGACGGCATGCACAAACCAGGTTTTGAAGTATCAAGCCGAACCCGGGAAGCGTAGTCTTTTGTTCTTTAGACCCTTACGTGTGACCTCGGGTCCGAACCCTCCCTTGAACTCCAAGCCCGATTTGCTGCCGGGGAGCACTCTTTTGAGTAGCCCTGCATCAGGCATGCAGAGCTCCTGCTGGCGCCATCCCTGGTACAATCTCACTCAGTTACTCCGCCCTCAGAGATGGTACACAGGAATCCAGAAACACTTCATAAACTTGAGATCTTACAAGCCTGATGAAAATTATGCTCAAAGCCCTAAAGCCCTAGTGCCGAAACCTCAAAGCCTGAACTCCCGACTGACCCTTGACAAACAGGTGTGGGATGGTTCTGGCGTCACAGTTCTGGTGGCCTGTGTGCCGCTGGCAGCCCATGCGCCCTGGTTCCCGGGCCGGACTTGGAACACTTGCTGCGGGGGAAATGCGGGTTTGAGGTATACGGCAGGGTCTAATTACGTTTCAGGGCAGAGCACTCGAAGATTACTCGTATTTACTGACCGTAGCATATTCAAGCGACTTTAAACAGCGCAGCCATCACTTTGCAGAACTCTCGCCGGTGTTGGGGAAACGTGGTTTCGATGTGAGGCTTCAGGATATGAACGAATTCTTGTACCGAGATTCGAGTTTGGATTAGGCCTTCGGGTTTAGGAAGTGCTCGTGGGGTTTGAGTGCTCTTGCGAAAGTGGTGAACATGAACAGCTCTCGGCTAGGCATGAACCCAGCAAGCTGGAAGCAACAGGCAAAGGGCAGGTTTTGGAGAGAGGGTTCAGGAAAAGGTTATTTGTAAGTCACCGTTTGGAGACGGCTTTAGATGTTTTAAGGGTTACGCACGGGGATTGCGAGTCGTCTCATTGTCTGTTGCTTTTGGGTAAATGCTTCCAGTTCCGCTGGTAGCTTCAGCATTTTCATGAGATCAGCTGATGAACTCGAGTGATTCGAGTCTGCGGTGACATAGAAGGCTCGGTAGTTTGCATCATAGATCTAGCAACAGCTCTTTGATACGTGGGTTGCTACTTGTCTCTGTGTTATCACAAACTATGCCTCCAATTTGCCCGGGTTCCCCAACATGGAATCCTGCATTAAGGGACGTTGGAGTCTTTTCATAACTGCTGTTACACCTAGCCTCAGACCCACTGTCAGGCCCGGTATGAATGCGCTGCAAACGCCTACACTCCGCATACCCCAGACCTCCAAAGAAAAGCTTTACGAACCCTAAACCCTCAGCTATCTTAGAGCCCTAGAAAGCCTACTCTGGAGGCGCTAGAATCCCGAAGTCTGCGACGCTGTCAACCCGGAATCCGAAGCTGGAACTTCCAAAGGTTCGCTGAGCGGTTGCTGGTCGTTAGCCTTCTGAAAGCCGCCACAATGGCTCTGGGTGGACCCACGTTGGGCAAAGACCTGAGCCTGCCCCCTGGTTGCGCAGGGCAGCGTCGGTGGTTTTGGGAGTCTTGGGCTCCGGTTGTTGGGTTTGGAGGGTTGCCAGGGTGACTTTGATCCCCGCCTCACAAAGTCGATCGTTGTTCTTTCCGTGCCTGCCAAACATCCGAGGTCCAAAGCTGCGCATCCCCCGAAGCCCTCAGCTTGCCCCAGGTTCTTTAAGCAGCCCGTGGTGGACGAATCGCAAGCGCGCTGCTTGCTGAAGACCCTCCATCTTCTGAGGGTCTACCAGTCACTGAGCCTACTTTTGGGGTTTTAGGGTGGTTGGGGTGTTGGGGGTTTCGGGTTTTCGGCGGATTTCGGTTTAGGGCTGAGGGGTGCCTGCAAGTTAGGTTCACTGTTTGACACTTCGCTTAGCATTCATGTAAGGGAATGTAATGTAGGCTCTTAAGATTTTTAGAGCACTTAGAGTTCATCGTTATGTTTTCGCTTGCGATGTGGTTGCGTGGTGCTTTTTGTGCGTGATTGTTTGCGAGCTCTCAAGTTGTCAACTCAGGTCGGGCATCAAGGGCAGAGCGGTGCCGCATTTCCCTCAAGATGCTGGCGATCCTCGGCTCCTCAAGAGTAGGCATGTGTTGGCTGTCTCAGGTTCACACGAGTTTCCGGCGTGCTGCAGTTTGTCATAGAGCCTTGTTTGTTCAGGACCACACGTCGGTTGTTGTGTTCGGATGTAACTTCATTTGAATCCTTGCTTGCTATGGAGCTTCTATCCGATCGCAATGTCGAACCTCCGCTCACCGCTACCCACCTGAAGCCGCGCATTCTTTGCGGTAAATCCTGCGCACCGCTGCATTTGCATCGCGATCTGCCAGCTGAGACCCCGAACCCTGAAATTCAGAACCGTGGCCCACTCTTCGGAGACTACGAACCGAACATCGAAATTCGGAACCCGGAAAGATGTTATCCCCTAAACCTTTCAAGCCCCTGGGCCCTCATCCAACCCCAACCACTTAAACCCCAAGTCAAAGATGGTACTGTAGGATCCTGGACTCTCGAAGTTCCCCAGTCTTTTTCGAGCGGTTTGGACTCTCTTCTGAAAGTTTCTAGTCGCTTTCGAAATTCTCTAGTCTTTTTCGAGCGGATTGCACCTTCTTCGCAATTCTCTAGTTCCTTTCGAGCGGTTTGCTCCTCCTTCTGAAATATTCTAGAACCTTTCGGGCGGCTTGCTCCTTGTTGCAACGTCTCCAAACTGTCGAGTCTGAGCTTTCGAGCATTTGTCCCTTTTTCTGAATGCTGCTTGGTTGCAAAATTCACCAGTCTCTTTCGAGCGGCTTGATACTTGTCTTCAATTTCTCTAGTCTCTTTCGACATTTCCTAGTTTCTTTCGGGCGGTTTGCTCCTTGTCTTCAAATTATCTTTTCTCTTCCGAGCGGGTCGCTCCTGGCTTTCAAATTCTCTAGTCTCCTTCGAAATTCTGTAGTCTCTTTCGAGCGGAAGATTCTTTCTTCTGAAATTTCATATTTTTTTCGAGCGTTTTGCTCCTTCTTTTCAAATTCTCTAGTCTCCTGCGGCATTCTGTAGCCTCTTTCGAGCGGTTTGCTCCTTCTTTTCCGTTTTCTAGTTCCTTTTGAGTGGTTTGCTGCTTGTTTGTAATTTCTCTAGTCTCTTTCGAAATTCTCTTGTCTTTTTCGAGCGGGTGGCTCTTCTTCTGAGATTCCCTGATTCCTTTCCTTTCGAGCGTCTTGCTCCTTGTTTTTGAAATTCTCTGGTCTATTTTGCGCGGTTTGATTGAAATTCTCCCCAGTTCCTTTCGAGCGGATTGCTCGTTGTTCTGAAGTTCTATTCTCTAGCTTTTTTCAGGCGGTTTGCTCCTTGTTCTGAAAGTTTCTAACTCTTTATCGAAATTCCACGTCTCTTTCGAGCGGCTTGCTCGTTTTTCTGACATTCCCAGTTCTTTCGAACAGTTTGCTGCTTGCTTTCAAACTCTCTAGTCTCTATCGGTCTTCATCGGTTTTTTTCCAGCGGTTTGCTCCTTCGTCTGAAACTCTCAGTTCCTTCCGGGCGGTCTGCCCCTTGTTTGCAACAAAGGTACTAGGGAATTTCAGACGAAGGAGCAAATTGTTTGAAAAAGACTGCGGGATTTCGAAAAAAAGCTTGAGAAATTGCAAACAAGGGCAGACCGCTCGGAAGGAACTAGCGAATTTCAGAAGAAGGGGCAAACCGCTAGAAAGGAACTAGAGAATATCTGAAGAAGGAACAAACCGTTCGGAAATGACTCAGGGTTTTCGAAAGAATCTAGAGAAATTGCAGACAAGGAGCAGGCCGCTCGAAAGGAACTAGAGAAGTTCAGGAAGGAGCAAACCCTCCGAAACAGACTAGAGAATTTCGAAAGAAGACTAGAATTTGAGAACAAGCAGCAAACCGCTCGAAAGGAACCAGAGAATTTCAGAAGAAGGTGCAAACTGCTCGAAACATACTAGAGAATTTCGCAAGAGACTACAGACGTTTGTAGTCTCTTTCGAAATTCTCATGTCTCTTTCGAGCCGCTTACTCCTTCTTTCTGAAATTCTCTAGTTCCTTTCGAGCGGTTGGCTCGTTGTTTTCAAACTCTCTAGTCTCTTTCGAAAGTCTCTAGTCTCTATCGAGCGGTTTGCTCCTTGTTTTCTATTTCTCTAGTCTCCTGCGACATTCCCCAGTCTCTCTCGAGCGGCTTGTTCCTTCTTCTGAAAGCTTCTAGTATCTTTCGAAATTCCCGTGTCCCTTTCGAGGGGTTTGCTCCGTGTTTTCAAAGTCTCTGGTCTCTGTCGAAATTGTCTAGTTTTGAGCGGTATGGTCCTCGTTTTCACTTTCTCTAGTCCCTGTTTTCCTTTTGAGCGGTTCCCTCCTTGCTTTCAAATTATCTAGTCTCTTTCTGGCGCGGCTTGCTCCTTTTCTGAAATTCCCAAGTACCTTTGGAGCCGCTTGCTCCTTGTTTTCAGATTCTCTAGTCTCCTTCGAAACTCTCTAGTCTCTTTCGAGCGGTTTGCTGCTTCTTCCGAAAATCTCTAGTTCCTTTTAAGCGGTGTGCTCCTTCTTCTGAAATTCTCTGGCCTTTTTCGAGCGGTTTGTTCCTTGATTTCAATCTCTGCTCTCTAGTATCTTTCGAGCGGTTTGCTCCTTCTGCTGAAACTGTCTAGTTCGGTTTGCTCCATTTTCTGAAGCTCTGGTTCCCGTCGAGCGGTTTGCTTCTTATTGTCGAATTCTCTAGTCTCTTCAAAGTTCTCTTAAGTCTCTTCCAAGCGGTATGCTCCTTCTTCTACAATTCTCTATTTCCTTTCGGGCGGTTTGCTTTCGTTCGAAATTCACCAGACTCTTTCACAGGGTTGGCTCTTTCTTCTGCGACTCGCTCGTTCCTTTCGAGCGGTTTCGAGCGGTTTGCTCCTTTTTTTTCTTCAAATTCTCTAGTCGCTTTCGAGCCATTCCCTCCTTGTTTTCAAATTCTCTAGTCTCTTTAGAAGTTCTCTAGTGTCTCTCGAGCGGTTTGCTGTTCCTTCTGCAATTCTCTAGTTCCTTTCGAGCGGTTTGCTCCTTGTTTCCGAATTTTCTAGTCTCTTTCGATATTCCCTAGTCTCTTTCGAGCGGATTGCTCCTTCTTCTGAAATTCTCTAGTTCCTTTTGAGCGGCTTGCTCCTTTTTTCAAATTCTCTAGTCTCCGTTGAAATTCTCTCGTTTCGTTCGAGCGGTTTGCGCCTTCTTCTGCAGGGCCCTAGTTCCTTTCGAGTGGTTTGCTGCTTGTTGTCAATTTCTCTAATCTCTTTGGAAATTCTCTAGTCTCTTTCGAGCGGCTGGCTCCTTCTGAGACTCTCTAGTTCCTTTCGAGCGGTTTGCTCCTTGTTTTCAGATTCTCTAGTCTCTTTCGAAATTCGCCACTAGATTTCGAGCGGTGTGCCCATTCTTCTGAAAGTTTCTAGTCTAAATCGAAAATTTCTAGTCTCTTTCGAGCAGTTTGCTCTTTCTTCGAAGTTTCTAAGTTTTCGTCGAGCGGTTTGCTCCTTCTTCTGAAATGATCTATATCCTTTCGAGCGCTTTGTTCCTTGTTTTCAATTTCTGCAAATTCCCAAGTTCTCTAGTCTCTTTCGAGCGGCTTGCTCCTTGTCTTCAATTTCTCTAATCTCTTTCGACATTCTCTAGTCTCCTTCGAAATTCTCTAGTCTCTTTCGAGCGGTTTGCTCCTTGTTTTCAATTCCTTTAGTATTTTTCGATATTCGCTCTGTGTACTATGCTTGCATAGTACTCTGTGTACTTGATCCTATGTACTTGTCTTGAGGGCTTCGCACGGAAGAACCCTTCGCGATGCTTTCGGGAAAAAGCATCAAAAAGCTATGAATCCCCGCAAAAAAAACCATAGTAGCCCAAAAGGACCCATTTTGGTCCAACCTCGACCTCTTCGCGGCGGCACAATGCGCTGCGAAGTGCGACTCCAGGTCGACTCGGCAAGGGTTTATAATGTTTTTCTGGTGTTGTAGGGCTTAGGATGTGGGTTTCTCGTTGCATCGGATCTGTTGTGAGGTCCCGCAGGGTTGCAAGGGGTGCTACAAGGGCTTAGAGGGCTCTATAAGTTCTACACGGCTTTTGAGGGGGTGAGGCTCAGCAGTATAGACGAGAGAAGGAGAAAGAGAGAGAGAGGGTGGTGTATATCACAAGTACAGCAGCATTCCTCGAAAGTTGATTAAACCTCGCGATTGCGTGGCTGATCTCGGTGGCTTCATCGAGCATGTTCAATTGTGACGTCCTGCGTATCCTACCAGATGCTGGTTTTAGTTAAGTTGTTTCTCTCGGGGGTCTGCCTTATCCTTGTCAGGTATAGCTTTCAACTCTTGGAGCTCCACCTGCAGCGACGCCAGCCGCTACCGTGCACGTACGATGGAAGACTTAGCGGCTTAGGCTTAGGGGTATTGTGATTCAGGGTGCAGCAGCTTGCTGCTTTTCACTATCAGCAAGACCAGACACTACTCATATTGAGAGCGTAGGCTTTCGAAGCAGACATAAGCAGACGGGATTGTCAGACCCTCTCTAGACCCTTATGAACCCCTACATGCGGTGCCCTATGATTTGTTGTATATAGTGAATCCTGTAAACATTTACTTACAAACCCCCAAAAACCCTTTAAAACCTGTCTAGACGTTATGGAACCCCCACCAATCAAGCACACTAAAGCCCTACCGCACCGACTGCAAAATCCTATTAAGCCCTGGAATGCATAAAAATGTTTCCACATCCGGATCGAGGCCCGACATGCCATTGGATGAAGCTCTTCAGACTATCGAAACCGTGACCGGCGTGGAGGCCCTCTTCAAGCCCCCCGAGCCTCGGTTTTTTAGGGTTGAAGGGTTTATAGCATTTATATTGGGTTTTAGAGGGTTTGGGGGAGGTGTCTAGGGCTTATTAGGTCTTATGCCTTGGTTTTAGGCTTTGCAAGAGTTTAAGGGTTCGGGCCAGGCCCTTTGCCGTCACCTGGGTGGTGTTATGGATAGTTTTTGCAAGCTCAGAGTGAGGCACCTGAAATCCGGCTGCTGGAAAAGCTGGCCAAAGACTTGCCGGACGACCAGTTTCTGCATGGCCGCTTGCGATGCATTCCAGTCCCAGAACTCCGGGGGGATCCAAAATGTGGATCCCTTAAGGGGGTTCCTACTGTAAAGTACCCTTCAGTAAGTGATTAGGGTCCCAAATTCGGGGATCTACTTGTTCTTCCTGGGGTATGCTTTTCTTTGTAATGACTGATCTTGTGTTTTTGCTTGCAAGTCTTCTTAGGCACGAACGCCTTTACAAACCAGAAGGCCTGCAGCCACAACCCTTCGTACTGAACAATTTTGGCTTTGTGCTCCTTAGGCTGTCTGGATATTGGCACAGGCTTCGATTCGCCTTTTGCTGAGGCAATTCGCAGTGGTGTCACCGGTCCACGCGGTTGGCACGTGCAGAGCTGGGTGAGGATCACCTCACAAGCCTGCACCTCCATAGTGAGATACTGGAGGCGCGGCTGGACGCCGTGAGAAACCTTTACAAACATGCAAAACCCCAGTCAAGCTGCCCGAGGCGGCGCTCCGTGGTGATGGCTGCGAGGCAGAAGCCCGCTTGGGCCTCGATGACGCGACCTCAGAAAGGGGTTTCTTAGGGTCTCTGCATTGCTGTTCAGGTTTAAGACTCCTGCGTCTCTTAAGGTTTTAGAGCTGCTGGGTTGTAGGGTTTAGGGTAGTAGAGTAGGAGTTGATGGCTGGAGGCTTGCTCCTTTCAAGGTTATGGTGCCCGGAATGCCGGAAATCCTAAAAGCCCACCAGAGACTGTGAGTATAGTTTTCAAGTTTTGTGGTTTGACCCAATTCCTGGACTGGTTCATGTCATGTCGCATCGTTTCTCAACAGCATGGTCGCAGTGCCCTGCTGGTTGATCATAAATCTTCCTTTGCATCAACCTGCAATTTGAGTAGTGAACCTCAAGCCCCTGGAGCCCGAAGTAACAGCCAGACGCTAGGCCCCAAGGCTGTTTCTTGAATGCTAATCCGGCTAATCCCTGTTCTATGTTCTTCAGCCCAGGCCCGGTAGACACCTTTCTCAAACTCACACCCTCGCCTCAACAACTTTTCGGAGCATCAATTCAGTCACATCCCGAATTCCGGTGCTGATTTCGGCGCCGGTTGTCACCACGTGTAGACAGCCAAGGATACATTGGGAAGACTCGGACTTCATCCGCTGCTGACAGCATCCTCCCTTCCAGATGAGGACCTTAGAGGTTTGCTGGGTTTCGGGATTTTTGTGTTCAGGGGCTTTAGACCCTCCAGGATTTAGGGTCCATCTTCAGAAGCATTCTTAATCGTCATACACCCTCTCGTCTTCGTTCGAACTGTGTATATGCTGCCGTAAGCTTCTCGTACACGATCCTCGACACTCGCACAGTGTCCCAGCCTGTATAGACACGTGTAACTTCGCCCACCCTTCCGTGGCCCTCGCCTTACTAAGTTATGAGATTCTGACCCACTTCATTTGCACACGCGGTGTGCCCCGTTTTCGTCAGTGATCGGCGGCTGCACAAAAGCAGGCACAAGAGGCCCAACAAAGAAACAATCCCTGCTCCTTAGAGCTCAACAGGGCCTCAACCCTAAGCCCCAGGATGGCCCTGCATGGGAGCGCCGTGCCGAGGCGCTCTGGCGGCTCGGCCAATGGCCCAGCGCAGTCCAAAACGGAAGAGGCGTGAAGACTGCATAGTCTTAGTCTAGAGAATAGGGTCAAGTGCCTTGGGTTTGATGGTTTAGGGCCTGCATCTCTGATCCTGTATTGGGGTTAGGTAAGTTGCAATTCGGCCTCGTTTGTGGTGTTTCTCAGTGGCTTCTTGTAAGCTTTCATTCAGATGTTGTGAGGCTTCTGCTGTTCACGCCATTGAACCATTGAAATCTTCTGCAGTTCTGGGATGCCCTGTTCACTTGAAGGCTTTCATGCAACTCTGCATGCCGCGTTGTCAGAGATGGCTGGCACCATGAGCGTGGTGGAAGGCCCACTGCTGGAGATGGTGGCCAGCACTATGGACGCAGTCCCTAGGCTAGTTGATCTGCATTAATTACGAGACTTGGATTTCCGATGTTTGGTTCTGTTTTGTGATATGGGGTTCAGGGTTGGAGAAAGAAGTGTTCTTAATGCAGTCGGTCGAGGTTCGACTGCAGTCTCCGCAGAGCCTCAAGGCTGCAGCCACAAAGTTGCAATCCATCGGTGCAATTTTCAACTGCGTCGACGCCGTGGTGGCTGACAATGCACCGGCTACAAAAGGGTCGTCAGTGGCGAACTTGGCAGCCAGCTGGCACAAGGCGGGCAATTCTTAATGAGGTACGGTATGGAGAACCAAAAACTGAAAGAATGCCCTAAGCCCTCGACCCTATAACTTCTAGACCCTCGCTAAACCCGGCAGCGCCTAGACTTACATAGACTGTGAAGCATCACATCACCAGGTGGGCAGCGGGCAGTTCCTGCAAATCGAGCAGCAGCTGCTGGGCTTTTGTCAAAAAGCGTCTTTCGAGTTGCCTTGGTAACCGGGTGAAAATTCCCTTTTCCTTGGTTCTCGAGCTGAAGCTATAAGAAGACGTTGAAAACCCGTATAAGAAGCACCCATACGAAGCTCCCATAAGCCCACCGAGTTCTGATAGCTAAAACTTGAGTCTTAAATCCTCATTCCTAAACCCTGCGGGCCCTTAAAGCCCAAACGTAAGTCAAGTTCCAAAACAAGAAGAGCTAGGCTGGCCTTGCGAGCGGCCCTCCTCTCGGCGTCAAAGCAGCCGCTTCAGGAGTTTCTGGGCCAGAGGTTATGGATTAGGGTCTACTAAGGCCAGAATATAGTTCGGGTCGCCCACAGTGTCCTGTATTGCGAGCGCCTCATGTTTAGCTCCAAGATGGCTTATCTCCGAGCTCTGGAGCCCTGAGGCCCATCTTCTCCTGCCTTGGGTTCAACTTAGGCTGGCTCGCCGAAGGCTGAAAGTCTTTCACACTCTTTGGGATGACCTGGGAATACTTGGGCCGAGACGGGAAGGAAACCTCCAAACCCAGGAGCCATGAACATCCCCTGAATTCCACAAGCCCCAAACCCGAAATCCCAGGTACCGCTTCCTTACAGCCCTGGCTGCTTTAGCGCGCGAGGCGGCGCAGTTTCACCGAGGCAGGATCTTGGATGTCCTGCCGGAGTTTGGGCAATCTCATGTGCGATAAGTGCTATACATGCACTTCATTCGGTTGTCAGGATAGTGGCAGTTTTGGTGTTATGATGGTGATTATTGGTGTTCTTGGTATGATAGCTACTATTGTTATTCGCACTGCCTTATTACTAGGATTGTTACAGCTAGTACTAGTACTATGAATAGCACCATTATTTTAGGTGTTGTTGTGGTTGTTGTTAGTTACAGTTTGTCACTAATAGCACGATCGTTATTGTAATGCTTGATTGCAGTAAGAGGAGTGTTCTTGTATTTCTGTAATTAGCTCTGCGGGCAAAACCTAAACCCGCCTTCGCCTGCTCGCCTGGTCTAACTTCTTTCTGGTAGAGGGCGGGTCTTAGGGCCCAGCCCCAAGCCCGAAACTCTGGAGACCTTCAGTTCAGAGTGTAGGACTCGCCCTGCTCGAGCGGGCACAGCGGACGCGTGAAAAAACGAAGCCGAATCTGAGCTGCAGGTGGAGGTTGCTTGGTGTTGCTCTAGCAGTCCAGGGGTGAAGGGCAAAATTTCGTATCCCTGTCGCAGGCTTCGGGTGCACATGTTCGCAAGTTTCAGAGTGACTGGACACCGTGCTCAAGCGGCTTGTCCTGAGTATCCTGATTCTGCTGCACGGCTGTGCGGGAATGAAATCATGACAAAACCCCTCAGCCCACACGTGAGAAGCTTACTTATACAATTGCCAGCTGTATGGTTAAACTGCCAAGGTTCCATTTGTATACCATACGACTTCAAGTCCAGGTTTATCGAGGTTTCGCTGCTTTTGCTTCAACAAGATGTCTGTTGTGCTGAGGGATCCCAGCTAACTCGACAGTGCCTCTCTCAGACGTGGCATTTGCGTCCACACAAGAATATGAAAGCCATGAAAGCCCAAAGTTTCAATCCTCAACCAACCGGCATGGATCTGAAGATTTAGGGCTTGGGGGTCTATCCCTTTCATCTAGTGCAGCCCTTACTTGAGCATCGAGTGGAGTCTTTCAGGGGCACCTTGCAGCTACCTAGTGCCACAGCTGTGGCTGATCTGGCTGATCGCATGATACTGCGAACTGCTATGGTGCCTTCTGTTGAGTTGTCATATCGTTTTCTCACTGCTAACATGACAGTCATACGTTTGTGGTTCAGCATAGTGTGGTGTCATGCATTACTATATGTGCCAAGTTCTATTGCAGCAGAATTTGATCGCACTCTGGTACACTTTCACACTGTCCATTATCGTAGGTGTTGCCTTGTACTTACTGGCTTCGAAACCTGCTTAGGATCTCATGCTCGCTTGACACGAAAACCCCAAGCCCACCTGCGCGGTCTTTAGGAACAAGCTTGACATCCTCAAGCTGCATTGGGAGCAGGCGCAGTGTCCAGGCACGCAAGAGGAAGCACCGCGGGCTCGATAGCGAATACCATCTCTTCGTGCTAGACCCTGCAGCAGTAAGTTGAGCATCATTGCGCCATGGCAATTCTTGGAGCTGTTGACACCCCTATGCCAGGGTTGTTGCGGGGCTGCTACGGAAGCACGCACCCCCTAAGCATAGTGAAAGTGCAGGACTCTTCGCAAGGTTGATAGATTGGTTAAGCCTTTGAAGTAAGCCCCAAGCTGGTCCGGTAATTTGCAAACTCCAGACAACCCTTGAGATGTGGACGTTGTAATAAGATTAACACTTTACACTGCACAACGCCTTGCCTGCCAAATGGAACCTGATCCCCTAAAATACACAGCCTGAAACACTGTCTTCGTCTCTGACCTTGTGCCAAAGCCTTCAATACCTCAGGTGCCTATGGGAGCTGCAGCAGACACAGCAGGCTTTGACTATTGCCAAGGCCTTGGCCAAAGACGCTCGAGAGATCAAGTCTGCGAACAGCTGGTATGCCGAGATTCTGGCGGGCACCGGAACATGGCTTTCAATTTCCAAGCTGGAGAGCCCAGAAGTCATCGATGCCGAGTACTTTGTCCCAGCGACCAAAGCAGACCCCTGCCACTTTCAGGCTCCGAGGGTTTAAGAGTGGTTCGAGCTTTAGTGACGGGGCTGGCCTTCGAAGAGTCATTACGTAAGCGAACCTTGCAGGCCCTCACCCTACAAAGCCTACAGCATGCGCTCGGCACTTCAAAGTCCCCAAAGGTCCTAAACAAGGCCATAACTAAACCATAAATCCCTAATACAGCCTAAACCCAATTCCATAAAGATCCTATAAACCTTAAGCCGCTTAAGCCTGAAGCCGTAATCCCCTAAAGGCGAGGCGTCAGTTCGCTGAGTTCCTCGACAGCTGCCTGGCAGAGGAGCTTAGCCGACAGCGCTCCGTGCAGTTTTCCCTGGCCAAGGCCGGCCCTTAAGGGAGTTTCGCGAGGGAGGCATAGGGTTTAGGCTTCAGGGGTGCTGCAGGAAATCTTGCCAGGCGAGCACCAACTAAGTCTGTGTAACGGGGCTTAGCGGTTTAGGCGTGCATCGGCCTCAGTCACTGCTTTAAAGAAAAGGGTTTGGGGTTTTGGTGGACTAGGGATTTGGGGGTTTAGACTTTATAGAGCTTAAGCTGTGGATCTGTTTTAGAAAACTCGTCGTTTGGAGTTTGCGGGTGTCGGACCCCGGGGTGCATGATGCAAAATTTGCTACCAGTACCACTGCAAGAGCTGCTTTCGCTGTTCGCAATGATGTCAACTTTCGTAATTAAAGCCTGTCGTGGTTGTCCCCAGGATCAGCATGGGCATCCTTACCACTGTGTTCCTCATGATACCGCTGATCATGGCTATGCATCCTTACCATCCTTAGCATAATTCTCGCCATTCCAATCAGTCCTCATGTTGAGACAATATGTGGATGCGGGGACGCGGTGACGGGGTAATTGCGCTTGGATAAAACCTGTTTGCCTGGAAGACTCTGCTACTTAAATCCTGAAACCTACATGCCAAACCCCAGACTCTGCACCCACCATCCGCTGCCCTCTTTACTCATATCGACCTCCCCGTGCGAACTGGAAACTTCTGCACCGCATCCGAAGTTCAACTGCCCAGTCGATCCCGCGCCCCTAACCTAAACCGTACTCCTCAGTCGTATAGGAAGGTATTACTCAGCCTTCAGGATTCTCGACAGAAGACCGAGGAGCAACTGGCGCAGGCGCTCATGGCTCGAAATTTGATACCCTTGTGCCGGCATGTCACTACGGTTGAACTTCAGGTCAGGTGCGTGGTACACGGGTCGAGGGCCCTGCAAGCCGCACCAATTGGTTTCTGTGTTCGGGTACGTTTTCGAGACTGTAAGCAGGGCATTGAGCCTTGAGCCTTGCGCTTGAAACCCGAAAGCCAAAACCCAGAACATGAGTCCTGCATACGCCTGGCATCCCAAATCCGCTCCCAAAACCCGAAAGCTTCAAAAATCCTGCAGTCCTCAACCCTACATCCGACAGCCCCACACCGCGAACACCGCAAAATCCGTAAAACCAAAAGATCAAGGTGGTCAGCCAAATGGAGGCGATCAGCAGGAAGGCCGAAGGCCGAAACCTGAGGGGAGCGTTCCTCCAGGAAAGAGCGATGGGCTAGACTTGAGGTTTACAGTTTAGGATTTTCGAGTCGAAGGTCGAGGGTCGGAGGCTGTATGTTGGACTTCGGGTGTCAGGTTTTGTGGTAGGGGTTTTGGAGTTTGTTTAAGGTTACTTGAAGATGACGTAGAATTCAGGGTTTCTTTCTTCTCTAGGTTAAGGGTGTATAGGGCTTCGGAAGCACAGCTGCAGAGCACAAAATCGTGATAGGAAATCATCATTGCCTAGCTTTCGAGGTGTGAGAGGGTTTCGTAAGTACAGCTTGCCTACTCGGTGCTTGGGAGTTTGGTCAAGAAGATGACGCAGGCTAACTTAATATTTCAAGCCGCTGAGCTCAAACTTGCCTGGCGCTTCAAGTGACAGCCAGGCTACCGGTCACAGGATCCATGGTGAAGGGTGTAGCCTAGGAGTTCCAGGACGTTCTGAAGATCAGGTCGTAGATTTATATTCCGTGAGTAACTTGGAACCCCAAACTTCCTCTGACCCGGCTTTACACAATGCTTTTTCCTGAAAAATCTGGGCTCCAGCCTTTTTGCGGAGACTGTGTGAGGGTGCAGAACCCAGAAAGATCGAGGATTTTTCTACGCCCTAGGCCTTAAACCTCAAAATGCCTCAGCCTTCGATGCTGGGCCAGGAAAGGCAACATAAGTCCGAGGTCAACAAGACCGGAAGCTGCTTCACAGCCTCCAGCAGCAGCGTCGAACGCTTGTGGCCTGGCTCACTGGGTCCAGGGCGCAGGGCCCCAGGGCCCCCATGCTTGGTCGTTTTCAGATATACTTGTTTTGCTGGACAGGGTAGATTACATGATTACATGTTACCTAGAGACCTAGAGTCTCCATTGTAGTTCCTTTTTCGGGATACTTTATAGGATCCGAGGTATAAAATTACTGGAACCAAAAAGGAACTGCCATGGAGACTACAGGTGTTTAGAGCGGATGTGAACCCTATGACCTGAATCACCTGAATGGGCCCAAGGCATTCCTTCGCAGCACCGGCGCCCCAGCCCAAAGACACCAGCCCAAAACATATGCACGACCGTTCGATTGCAGGCCTAAGGCGCCGGCTTCGTTTAGTTCACTTTTTTCCCGGGCCCAAAACCCTAACCCACCGAATGCGAGCAAGACAGATTGACATGAGGAGCTGCAGCGCCAGGAAGATCAGAAAACCTTGCAGAACGAGGAGGCCGCGGCTTCGGGTAACGAGGGGGAACATTGGGGGTTGTCTGATAGCTGGGGTGCCACATTTTGGCGTCCGGTTTTCCCGGGGTCCTACTATGCAGCCTTTGTATTAGGGTCTCTTCTTGTCTTAACCTCCGCAGTCAAGCGTGAGTAGGACAAGGCCGGCCAAGCAGCAAAAACACACATTAAACGTTCAGGAAATCAAACACCCGTACAGGGGCCAGTTGCCATCGCAGGCCCAAATCTAGCTTTGGTAGGAAGCTCTGTGCCGGCTGAAGGCGTAAAGAGTTTAAGTTTCATAGAGACTCGAACCCCTGCTTCCGGATACGTTCCGACCCCGAGCTATGCAGCCAACACCATGCCCCAGCAAAAGTGACAGCCAGCGCGTGGGTAGTTCTGGTCAGCGTGAACATGTTGCTCATGTTCCTGCAATGCATGTGTTTTGGTGTGAGTCCCGGCCTGCACGCTTGTAGAGTGTGGGCTTTCGTTCCAAAACTGAAGCTCCAAACCCGGTAAACAGCAACCACACAATAATAAATCATCGCACCTCCTTGCCCGTCACCGTGCTGGCTTGACGGCGTCTTCTATACGATGCTATTTGAGTCGCTAGATTCAGGACACTGCTGATGCAGGATCGTTCTGACTTTATAGGTCGTTCTCCAAGTCTTGTTCCAGTTTTTCAGGTTACACCGTTGCAGCAGACTTGAGATACAAGCTATGAAGGCTTTGAAGGAATCCTTATATAAGCTCAGCACACCCGCAAAAAATGCTGCTAATTAGCACCCTTTGCCATACCCCCGCGCGAACAATCAAAGACCTGTTTTCCCCAAAGCCTCCGGACAGGCCAGGCTAGAGGCGTTCGCGACCAACTGCGTCAAGCAGCTGGCACGCTGCCTCAGTGATGGCCAGGGGAACCTCACGCAGGTGGCCTGCCGATTTCTGTCTCTATGGTTCGACTGTCAAGAGTACCCCGGCATTACACGGATTGTCCGAGAGTCCATCCCGACACTGCCACTCGGCTTTTTCAAAGGTACGGACAACCGCAGCTTGTAGGGTTTTTCAGGTTTGTTAAGGCGAGGCCATGGGCTGTATGTGACTCTATGAGGCTTCTGCAGGTTGTAGACGGTTTGATTTAAGCAACTTCGAGGATCTCATCTACTACGAGCCATGAGGGCTTCGGATTTGGAAATTGGTCTTGAAGCTTGCTGGCAGCTGCTTTTGTGGCAACCTCTATGGCAGATGAGATGTCTACGGGTGGTGGTGTTCAATGGACTGGAGCCACTCTTGCAAAGCTTGGTATCTGCGGAGCTGAAACCGGCTGAAACCACGAATCCTTGAAGCCCAACGCGCAACAAAATGTCCCCTAAGCAGCCTCAGGGCAGGTATGGCGCTTCCAAAGTCTTCTACCCGTAGATACCTTACATGCACCCAAGGGTAGGCAGGTCGACCCAAGGGCTTTCTTTTATGTAAGGTGGTGCATCCAAGGGACCGGTTTGGGGTCTCGGATGGAAGGTTTCAGCTTTTGGATCACGCGACCCAAGAAGCATACTTACGATTGAAGCATTGGAAGCCCCTGAGGCATCCACAGGCTCAGTATCCACGGCATGACCCCAAGTCCCGCAAAGCTCTCGCCGGAAAAAAACCCTGAGACAGCCCCAAACATAGAAAAACATGAATCGTCTTGCCAAGTTGCCAACAATAGTAAAAACCCCTGCCTCTTTGATGCCTTTAAAACAACTCGCCAACAAACGACTCAAACCCTGAAGCCGCAAACCCAAAGGAATCAAGCGCCGCTGTTGCCCTTCTTGTACCAGCTCGCCTCGCGACTGGATCTCAAGGAGCTGGCTGGGGTTGCGGGGTCTGGGGTAGAGTTCAGGGGCCTCAGGGGTCTAGGGCTAAACCCTAAAGGGACTTTGCACGACGGTTGGTGCGTGGGGTCTACGTACCTGGCAGACCTGAGTTCTCTAGTCCACCCGACTTGTGGTAGAATCGTCGCTTGAAGCTCTTACTATATTCGTGGTTGTCATAAACTTCCACAAGCTCAGGCTCGCATGGCTATGCTCGTCCCTCTTCACTACATGCAACAACCTGGATGCGTATTTTCGCCTAGACTCGAGATTCCCGCGACATCGTATGTAGGGCTTAGGGTTTCGGGGATGAGGGTGTCGGGGTCGAGGCGTTGCAGGCTGGATGCAGAAAGAGTGTCGGGGCTCAGCCTCAACAGGACTTAGATGAGCCTCTCAATCCTAAGCCAAGCAGAAACAGGATACTTGCCGTAAGAAACTGTTACCATCGCGTCACGGCCTGTATACGGTAGGTAACGTCTCGCATCACGCTTATTCGGCATAGTGCCTTCGAACCCGGGCGTTGTGAATGAGCGTGTGTTTGTGTGCCCGCCCGTGAGCGTGCGAGTGCATGAGTAGGGGAGGGAGGGAGGGAGGGGGGTGGGAGGGAGGGAGGGAGGGAGGATTTCTGACTCGGAATGGACCCCCAAAAATAGACCTCAAGACAGAACGTCATAAGATCAACAGAAAGCGGCCCCCGCAGTTTCAGATACCCTGAAATCTGCAGTTCCGAGAACGAAGCGACGCTCGAAGGAGGGTCTGTTTCAGCAGACACTGGATGAGCTTTTGGCTTCTCGTCCTCTGAGACCTAATGGTTGTTGGGCTTACACAGAGTTGCATGTAACTTCTGGTGTCTAGTGTCTTGGGATGTGGTGCAGCGTTTTTTGAGTGTGTAACCTTGCGCCTAGCCGGGTCTAGGACTGTCGGTTCGCAAAGATTGCGGCTACCCCTCAGCAGCAACTTGTGTACCAACGCTGTAAGAACTGCAGCCGGAAGCTCCTGAACCTTGAACCCGTTGGCCATGTCTCCGAACTTCAACCCTACCGTATTCGCCCTCATCGTTCGCAAAATCATTCCCCAATACTCGCCGTCAAGAAAGGCCAGAGCCTCTGTCTGATCATTTAGACCTCGATCGCTGAACCCTGAACGGCCCTGAACCTTAAACCCAAACTGAGACCAGGTCCGCTGGGCCTTGTTGCTGAAAACCTAAGATCGCACTTCTTTCTAGAGGTCTCACTCGCTCAGCGTGGCCCGCAAGCACTTTGGCCGCTGATTTTGCTCCGGAACGGCGACCGTGTGCAGAAGGAACTGTTGGGTGCAGGGCTCTAGGTGGGTCGCATACAGGAAAGGACTAGATTCGGGGCTTCGAGTGTACAGGTGGAAGAGTCTACGCGGTTGAGGGTCTGGTCTAAGGTCACTCGCGGCTAAGCCTTCACGGAGGTTTATGATGGTAAGAGAAGAGCCTCACTCCATTATTTTTGCCTTACCTCTCCGTCGGGAAGGCACTAGTGTCGAGGTTGATGAAAGGCTGCGTAGATCTTTTGAGGTACGCACCTCGAGAAGCCCAGCTAAACCCCTTTACCTAGGAACTCCTGAGCCCAGCAACCTGGAGAGTCCAGCCAGGACATGCAAGGTAGGGCACTGCACAGACATGCGCCCAACAAACTGGCGGCTGCGAAGCGAGTGCTGGAGCGACTGCGGAAGCTCCCCGCGCTGAAGTCTGCGCCATGGCTGCCTGTTTTGAAGCTTCTTAAGGCGAAGGTAAGCCCAAATTCCGCAAGTTGGTAGAACTTGGGGTTTCAGGCTTTCTTATCGCTCAGGGTGGAATCCGAAGCTAAGCCTCGAATCCCAAACCACACCCACAGTTTGCCAACATCCACAAACTGCGGGATTAAAGTTTCGTTGAGGCTGCCTATTGCAACTTACGTCCTAAAGTCTTGGTTCAGGCCCCAGCCCCATGAGGGGGTGACGACGGTAACGATGGGGATGGTGTTGATGGTGATGATGGCCGTGCTGATTTTGATGTTGATGAAGGTGACCATGTGAGCAACATGATGGTCGTGCTCATCGCACGGATTGTCAAGCTGATGATGTGTGTGAGATTCCGGCCTAGGTGTTGGAGACCGTGGAGACCCTGAACAAGTTCTACCTGGCCATAGCGGCCCGCTGCCCAGTAATTGCAGCTTGTGGCTTATGCAGTTAAGGCTGGGCTCGAAGCGAAAGCATGCGAAGTTTTTCGTTTTTGTCGCCCTCGCGCAGGAGTTTCCGATTGACAAGAAGAACCGCGACGCAGAGGTGGCGTTGTCACGCATCCCCGAGTTCAAAGCCGTGACGAAGGCCTCGTAAGCTTGTTCCATGTCTTGTCCAAGCTCTTGTCTTTGAAGCCACTGGTTCGAAGCGTTTTCGCTACCGAGGCCGGCACATAAGAATCAAGAATCTCGGGCGCCCGGGGACCTCCAAAATCCGAGGCTTATTCTGGCGGGAGTTGCAGAAAACACGGAATCCACATATAAACTCCAAATAGTCGCATGCGTCGTATGGGACCCGCTGTTCGACCCCTTATCCAACGGAACACCCACACGTAAATCCCCGAAACCATAGAATGCAGGCGCTGCAGAGCACAAAAATCCCAGTTCCCACCTCGTCCGCCGTCGACTCTCACATCGAAGGCTTCGCTGACACTGGGTCGCAAGCATTGCGCTTAGGTGGCGATCGATCTAGGAGAAGCAAGCAGCAGTTCCGCGGTTGCAGCAACACTGGGACAGCATGAAGGACAGCAACCGTGGACATAGCTGCTAGACTCTGTTAGACCATGAAAACATGTACCCCTATGTGCGTTCAGGTGTGTTTGGAGTTGTTTTGCAGCTCTATTTTTCCGCGGCCAGAGCCGTCAGAGGGTTTAGGGTTTAAGGTTTAGAGACAGCTTACAGTTGAGAATTTAGGCTTTCGTCTTGGATCGGGTTCTTGCGGATGGGATCTCTCGCGTTGCTGTACGATATTAACGTCAGTCACGATGTCTACGACATTCTCATACAGACGTCCAGCGCACGCATCAGATGATTCATGACAAGTTCGGAACGGTCATTCGGTTCAGCATAGTTTCAGATGCCGTTGATCGGCGGATGCAAAATCTGGCTCCGCAGTGGAGCTGCTGGGGCTGTTTGCTCCAACTCCGGCGAAGTGGAAGGCCTGTTGCAAAAGGCCTCAGTCTTAAATCCTAGGTCTAATCCCTGAGTGACACGCACGGCAAAGAAGCAGCGATGCATCGTTGCATCGGAGAGCCACGAGAATACCGATCAGAGCCGGGTCTAAAACTCCACCGTGAAACCTTCACATACGGAATCGTATCCTAGAAGTTTACGAGCCCCTAAACCATAAGCCGTAACATACACCCCGGCCAGCCCTGTAAGTGCCCATAAGCCCAAGCCCCCCCCGCCCCCGCCCTTATAACACCCGGTGGATTTCTCAAGACGACGAAGAAGACGAGAACAACCACGACAACCACCACGACCATGACCATCAAAGTAAGCGCAACGGCAACGATGACAGCTTTGATTCGAACATGGCAGGCTATTGCCAGCTTAATTCAAGCCGAGATACCTCGACCAAGCCCAGGCCTGACGTGCAAAATCGAAGAGACGATAATGCT
The DNA here is from genome assembly GCA_905221635.1 of Symbiodinium sp. CCMP2456. Taxonomy (NCBI): domain Eukaryota; class Dinophyceae; order Suessiales; family Symbiodiniaceae; genus Symbiodinium; species Symbiodinium sp. CCMP2456. The sequence goes on along the minus strand of CAJNDV010020002.1, from coordinate 75,311 downwards.
TAAGAGGATCTGAGCCGAAAGATTTGATATGCTGAAGCTTGCTCCGCGGGTAGCAGCTCGTTGCCAAGCCGTGGCCAGCCCCGCAGCTAGCTGCTGCTGCTGCTGCTGCTGCTGCTGCTGCTGCTGTTATTGTTGCTGCTGTTGTTACTTTTTCGTTTACTGCTGCTGCTGCTGCTGCTGCTGCCGCTAGTACTACGACGACGACTATGTATACTTCTTGTTCTACTACTACTACTA
>CAJNDV010020002.1:55837-74974 GCA_905221635.1 Symbiodinium sp. CCMP2456 | reverse complement strand
ACGACTACTACTACGACTACTACTACGACTACTACTACTACTACTACTACTACTACTACCACGACTACTACTACGACTACTACTACTACTACTACTACTACTACTACTACTACTATTACTACTACTACTGCTATTATTAGTACTACTCATACTGCGGCGACTTCAACTACAACGATGATGACGACGACGACTGCTGCTGCTGCTGCTGCTGCTACGAATACCACTGCCACCGCTACTGCGTCTGCGTTGCTGTGCTGCAGTTTGCGGCGTGTTGTTTGTGTATCTGTGTGTGTGTGTGTGCGGGTGTGCGGGTGTGTGTGTGTGTGAGAGAGTGTGGGGGGGGGGGAATTCGGCTGAATCACTGCTTGATAAAACTTGGACAGGCTCTGATTTACTTGCAGTTAAGAACTTTCCTTGTTATCGTCGCTACGATGACAACTATTTAGCACCACTACGTACCCATGTCTTGGCGGAGCGAACTCAGCATGCATTGCATAAACGAAAATTGCGCAAAACCTCCCTGGTACAAAGCTGGGCTCTTTGCAGGCTTTTGGGGGGGTGTTCCTTTTGTAAGCGGCCAATTCGTAGATGCCAAGCCCAAATGCCCAAGCGCTTCTCGAGATGCAGTAGCTTAAGGCCGCATAGGGGCCTGAGGGCGCTGTCCCTGAATCCTTGCAGAGATCTTTCTAAGGACTGCTTCAGTATCGCGCCGCAAGGGGTCTCCTGCCCGAGGATCGTTCCTTGATAGCAAGGGATGTAGCATATTGAAGGTAGTAGTGGCCAGGCAGGTATATACAGGAAATTGCACTGGGGAAGTAGCCATGACACTGATGATAACGAGAAATGCCGGTCGAAACATGCTTGTCAAAATCATCGGTTCCAGTTTGTTTTGACTTTCAATCTCACCGTTGGCGTGGCCGTCACTATCATCGTCCTCAGAAAGTACAGAGAGACAACGGTACCGACTGGACTTTTCTGCTTGCAATATTTCCCCGCTGTTCAAGTGTCCAAAAAATCACCCAAAAACTGAGAACCATAGGCACATCGTTTCAATCCATAACTGGATCTTCATCAGGCATTGCCTACTTGTGGGTACTGAAACCCATGACCCGGAAAGCCCTATCCCGAAACCAAACACTCGAGCCGTGATCCCCTAAACCCTTGGCCAAAGTACATACTATTTGGCAGGGAGGACTGACTCGTTTGTGAGCGGACGCTGACAGTGTCTTTTTGAGTGTCTTCCTTGAAGCTAGGCATGTTCTGGGACTCTTCATAGAAGGCTTCCAGCAGTACTGGACGCAAGCATGTTGACACCTGTTTCTTCAGCTGCCGTCATCCCCGTAGCTTTCGATGCGAAGCTATGTTGTCGTGCTTCGTTTTTTCGGATTGACCGTACAAGGCAGGCTCGTCCTTGCTAGGTAGGAGGGAAAAACAACTCTGAACCCAACGGTTTTTCTCCCGAAACCCTGAACACCTCATGCCCTAAGCCCGAAATATGGACGAAGTTGAGTGTGATGAGGCTAATTGAGTGAGTGAGGCGGCCCAAGTCGGCATTTTGCTGAGGCCAGTGCACCACAGATGTGCATGCATGCGTATTCCTGATGACTGCTTGCTGAAGCATGAACTGCTGTAGACCTTTCTTGTTGAGCATTATTTATTGACGGCCCTTTAAGTGTGTCTACAGCATTTGTGCGGACTGTTGCAACCCGATAACCTGTTGAGTTGCTGAATTACTGCATCCATTGTACGTCCAAGCAAACCTCGCCGTGGGCATAGTTCTCAGCAATGCGAGGGGGAAAAAAACCCGAAATACTCAGACCCTCATGGCTCAACCACTCTAAGCCCTCAACCTTGAATCTGACGACCCGAGAACCCAAATTCCCGGAACGCTCGGCCCAGGTACGAGTCCGCGACTCGGCTGGCAGGGAGCTGAAGCAGCTCGTCAAGGGCATGGACGACCTGAGGCAGGCACCGGAAGATTTTGGAACCTAGCGGTGTCAGGGGGTGCATGGTTTGTTCGGCTTAGGGTGTTAAGGATTTACTGTTGGGTTAAGTCAAGTTGTGCGAAGCTCAGCTTATCAAGGAACATACAGGTCCAGATTCTGCACTGCAGGTTTTTGTTTTCATTGACTGGTATTGTTTATCTATCATCTGTTGCATTGCATTTTTCGCCAGATGCAGAGGTTTCTTGAAGCACCTGCGCGCCTGCAGGCAGGACGCGGTGATGCAGCAGCTCTTCCGTTTGCTGAACGATGTATTTCAGGAGCTGCGAAGGGAAGTGGAAGCTGCGCGAAAGGGTTTCGGTTAGATGGCGCTCTTGATGTGATGTTTCTGCGTGTCGCATTCATCAGCCAACATGAAAGTGCGGGCCTCCACTATGACACTGAACACAAGCAGGGAACTGAAGAGACGGCCACAGTGCTGGCTGAAACGGCGCCGTGACGACGGCATCCCTGCATTGTGCCGAAGGCCCCCTCAGCTGAGCCGCCGCAGCCCCCCAGATGTAAGCAGTGAAAAAACAACCCTTTCACAGATTCACCAAGGATTTCTACCACGCGGAGTAGACGCAGTGCGAAAGAAGGGGAAACGACATCCTAGCGCATGCTATTCGTGGTCAGCACCAGTGTTCGTAAGCAGTGATGTGGCAGCATGGCAGGACACCCAGCTGTCGCTGCGCACATTCCAGGTCATCCCGCTCTCGCCCTGCGCAGGAGTCACATATGGCTGCATGCCTCAGCCTGTCTGCACTCTCCGAGCACCAATGAAATTAGCTGCATGGCCCTAAAGCCATGAAGCCAGCAACCCTGAATTGTACCCCAAGCCCAGTGTAACCCTAGTGCACCCTCTGCCGCAGGAGTCGCCGAGTGGGTGGAGCACACGACCACCCTCGCAGACATCCTTTTCGGCCCTGTGGAGGGTGCGCACCAAAAGTACAGGCCGGAAGACTGGCTGCACCACCAGTGCAGACAGAAGATGGTGGACGCCCTGCAGGCGGAGTCGTTCTAGGATGCTTGTAGGGGTTGTGGTTTATGGGGACCATATACGGCTGTGTCTGCTGTGATCGCATGCTTCATGTCGAAAGCCACTTGGAGTATGCGCCTTTAGGCTGTCATAGTGTTGGACGTTGGCATCTCGCGATTGGCTTGCTTCGGGTGTCGCTGGCTCTGTGGGATAGATCCCTATGCCGGAAGTCCAGGAAACGTTCCTCATAGCGAAGCAGCACGACCATGTAGCTTGCAGCCATTGCAGCCGACACTCAAGGCCCGAGACAATTTGGCCGTACCCTAAACCCCTTGCAGAGCAACCCGGGACGCATGTGCAAAAGCAAGCTAATCGAACATCAGCGCACGCAGCCGTAAATGATGATATCATACACTTGTTCTGCAAGTCTGCAAGACGTAGTTGCTATACTATTTTTCCTTTGCATGCCTGCAGGTCTGAAGCCTGTTTTGCAAAAAAGCTTTGTGCTGCAGCCTCTTCAATGAAGCAACAGCCGTTTGTAAGAATATATAATCCGAGAAGAGACACGCCCACAAAGAACCCCGGCGAAACCCTCTCAGCAATGCAGGAGGCAAAACAAACCTAAGCAGTGCAAAAGCTCTGCAGTGCACCAGCCCTATATTGCTTCCTGCAAGGCAGCCAAGAACGGTGACCGCCAAGCGCAGCCGCGCGCCTTCGCAGAGATCTACCGCCACTTCAAGCCTGCCACTGGCTTAGATTTTCTAATCATTTGAACTGCAACAGATGGGTGTGTCATCTTGACAGACTTGACGTAGCTTTTGCGATTGCTGCCGGCTCACAGAGATGCTGAAGATAGCACGCTGCAGCTCCGGGTAAGTCCTGCCTAGATCTTACACATTCTGGCGCTAAACTGCCTGGGCCGGGATGTAGCATGATGCATGATGCAGACTTTTTTACATGACAGACATGGCAGTGCCAAAACAACTAACTAACGACGAGACCTCGGCAAGGACCTGCAAATCGGCACAGGTATGCAAACCGATGCACAGCTTGCCTGATGCTACATCTCTTGCAGCGGACTCCAGCATTCTCAACATACATCTCGTGAGTACTGTGGGCTCCAAGTAACGCAAACTGGTGACTCCGGTACACGGAAGCTCCATGACCTCAAGAAGCCTCTCTGAAGCTTCCACCGAGCTTTGATCACAAGCCCACACCTGGCACATTGTGCCTGTGAGATGACTGCATTGCAGCTGGCTTGGGAGGAATGCGAAGCACAGGTCAGGTGAGCATAGGTCACAAGCTCCACTCGAGTAGGAGGTTTGGCAGTGGGCTTTGGGCCAACACGCTCATTTGTGCATCGCTCCTGCCAGAACTTCTACCTAGCAATCAAAGCTTGCTGAACCTTCCAGCAACGCGCATCAATATCAGCAACGTGCGCGGCCGTTTCCTGTAGCGAAAAATGCTTCCCAATGTCTTTAGCAAGCTTACCAGCCACCTGATCCGCCGCACTATTGGCAAAATAGTGCCAGGGTTTCATTGTTTGCTCAGGGTATTGGTGCGCACGGACCCAATCAACTAGAAAGGATCGGTCTTTACTCAAATCCTTGATTGGCAGTCACATGCACGGATGAGACTTCCGCTCCAAACCAGCAACACTGATGTGCCGAAGATTCCGCAATCGCTTGACACAAAGCTGGGAGTCACTGCAAAAATCAACATGACCAACCGTGTACTGAAACAGCATTCGCATGGCAAAGGCCTCAGCAAGTGGGACAGTTCGCGCAACACCTAGCAACTGTCCAGCCTGGTAGCAACAGTCTCATGAGGATGGTCGCGCCGCACGGCCACAATAGCCCACGTGCACATGCGAACTCTCGGACTGGCAGAGAATGGTCCTCCAGACCCATCCGTGCCGAAGAAATAAAGCGCCGCATCCAAGACACCAAAATCAGCCCACAAGCCAGTGGCTTGGAAATGTTGCACCCAACAAGCTTCATGTAACAGAAATTTGTCACGCGGAAGTTGGGTCCCAGCAACAGGGACAACCTCTCAACCAGAAAGTCTGCTGCAATCCATTCTCCAAGTCAGCTTCCCAAGTGCTTGGGGCGGACCCAAACCGCTCAAGGATCAAGGGACATCGCCACAACTTGTGATGGAGACTGGGCTCAGCAACTCCACATCCTGGATAGCACGGCTCTAGCCCGTTGTGGGTGGTGGGCAAAGTCCCTTGTAGCACATGGAGCAAAAGATCATGCTCACGCAAGTTGTTCTGCTTGACCACGCGTCTCAGATGCTTGCAAGCAAACGTGAGATCAGCTCCGCATCCAAGATTAAGGCCTCCTTGATGCCTAGATGCCCTTTCCCACAGTTGGGTCTCACACTGTTGCGCCAAGTGCTCACGCAAGGACAGGAGGGAAGACGGGCTTCCAAGATCAAGATCCCAGGCTTGCCCAGTCGGGTCATGCCAGCTCAACATGTCAGGGCAACTCCAACCAAGATCTTTCTACACGCAAACACAAGCACTCATGGGGCCCTTTGCATACGCCCAGTGTACTCTGGTGTCTTGAAGTTTGGCTTGCTGAATACGCCAAGCTTTGTCAACCAAAGGCATTGCAGCACGCTTAGACGAATGAAGAAGGTGCAACCAAGCAGCAACCTGTTGCACAGGCATAGAAAGGCAGGATCAGCTTCTTTCCTGAGGAAGAGCCTGTATGATGTATGCATGATGCAGAGAACGCGAGAATTTCTCAGAAGCGGGGAACCTGGCAGCAGTCGAGTCCTGTCCAAAAGGCTCTTGATTCCAGACTCCACTCGGCCATGTGGGCCTGAGAGTTGTATTGGCAATCGTTGTTTCTTTGTTTAAAGTCGTGGTGTCACTTTTCTCCTGCGGATGCTCTTAATCCTAGACCCTCCGACCCTCAACCTTCTTCGCCCTTCACTGCACGAAACCAGACAGTTTCGGTCATGCTCCTTGTTCGCAGGAGCCTTCCAAACCCCATGAAACCCTTGAGCTGCCCACCTGTGTTCTCAAGCATCCATGAGCCGAGCCTCGTGACCTTACTTGCGTGGAGTTCCCCCGGTCAGGGTGATCGTGTAATTAAGCATGCTTGAAACCGCGGTCCCGCGCTACACCTCTTCACCCGAAAGACGGACACTAGCCACGGAGTTTCGCAAGTTTCCACTCTGACAGAATCACAATCCGCTCTGAGACTTAGATCCGAAGCCTGAACTCAGTTCCGTTACATAACCCTAAACGGCCCTAAACCCTACTTCCAGAAAAGTAACCCATTATCTACGTAAATGTGGATATTTTTGGGAGATGCCAAGGTCATGCATCTGGTGTTCCTGGAGAGGTTCCCAGCGCCTCAGGACGCCGAGTCTGATTTTCAGGTTGGTTTGGGTGCTTGCGATGAGATGGTTCATTGGCTTCCTGGGCTATGGCATGGGTTGCCGGATCTTTGTTGGGTTCCCAAGTCGCAGAAGTCCCCGCACTAAGCTTCACCCACAACAACAGCCTCTCTGAACTCGACTGCCGCGAGTCAGGGGTGGAAAAGTATCCTCGACAGTTTCTGCAAGTACCATCAGGTACCCAGCCAAATCTTGAGAAGCGACAGTGTCGGGCAGAGAAGCACGGAAGCCCCACTTTGGGTTGTGTTGATCTTACGGACTTGTTAAGCCACCTTGGGACGTGCGAACTTGCCAGCAGTTTAGTAACATTCAGCGGCAACAAGGATTCAATGTGAACTACCCTTATACATGGCTGGAGTTAAATCTTCTGTCTGCAAGACTGCAGAGCAACATTGGACTGCATCTGGCAGTTTTGGTGCTTCACAGCTGAAGCCTCCGAGCTTGTTTGATCAACCTAGGACTGGCATGCGGCACGACGGGCTTATGCGCGATCGACGGCTGTCAGCTCCATTGTGGGTTGACGACTCAGTTCGCTTCTATAGTCTTTGTGTCACAGTTCCTCGTGTCGTGGTTGAAGATTATTTAGAAGCTTGACTTCCGTAGGGGGCCTGCGTCTCCACCAAACTGTGGCAGGCTACATCGTTGGTCTGGGCGACCGGCACGTGAACAACATTCTCTTCGACAAGAGGCACCGGCGATAAAGCCCGCAAGCCAGGCTTGAAACTGGAACAAACCAGCAGCTTCATTTCCGACTATTATACCTTGACCCCTCCAGCCTTACACAACCTTGATGAGAAATCACGCGTAACCTCAAAGAACACCTGAAGTGGAAACCTGAATCCGAAGCTTGGCACTCAAGAAGCTCATAGACTAAGCTGTTAATGCAAAGCACTCCTTCAGCCAAGCGAGAACACCACCGAATTACCCTTCCGTGCCAATCCACTGCCAAGCCCCGAGCGTAAAGCTTGCACATTTATCAACAACTTCCGCGGAAAACCCGAAGATTTCGGCTCACACTTCAGTTTAATTACGCTTGGACCCAAAGCCTCTGAGCCCTTGGGCTTTCCAGGACAGGTGAACTTATCCACATCGACTTTGGCATCACGTTCGAGGCACCGCTGCTTTCAGAAGGCATGTCAGGCCTCGGGGCTTTGCGTGGCTGTTCGGGCTTTGTGTGGTTTTATCATTACCAGCTCCTGTGGTCATGATGGCGACTTGAAAAGGCAATCCTTACGCTCAGGAATCCTTGCAAGCCCGCCGTGCTTTATAAGCTATAATTAATGGGCTTGGACACAATAAGGTACTGTAGTAGTCTCCAGCGAAGACCTTCAGAGTTTCGAAGGGCGTTGAGTCCTTCGCGCCTTTGGCGTTGTTGGCTCATATTATCAATTTTTGGCTTGTTGGCGTAAGGGCCCTTCCGAATATCAAGAGTCCAGTTCGAGAGTTTCTGGTCGACCAACCTAGCGCCGGCCTATCGTTTCTCAGGAACTAGGGAGCTACTCTGACAGGCTTAGCAAGTGAAGGGCTTTGGAACCTTGGGGCCCTAGGGTGTAGGATTTAGCTTCGGGTTGACGGTGAAGGCCTTGGGCTCATAGTTTTAGAAGATCAGGGCTGTGGTGTGGCATTGTTGATGTCGTCATTGTGTCGTTGTGGTTGTTGTGGTTCGAACGCATACTAACCACCTTGTCAGAGTTGCAAGCCTGTCTTCCGGCCTCAGCATTTAGATTGGGACGGTTGGTCCATACACGAAATTTCGTAGTGCTTGGCCGGACATCAACAAAATCCCAATGTTAGCGCGATGCCGCGTGAACATATTGCTGGAATTACCCGCATCGGGCTGCAAACTCGGTTTAGCAGGCATTGTTCGTTTACCTTCAATGGTTCAAACGAAAAGCAGGTTTTAAGTTAGATATTGTTTTGGCGTGATCTAATGTCCTGAAGGTGATCGGTCAGTAGGTGTTTGTTTGCTATTCGGTATACTTTTGTGGTGGCTGCTTCAATCTTGGTATTGTCTTCGTTTTGATGGCGAATTGAAAAACTATGGTTACTGTGATGTTTTGTCGACTTGTCATTTCGGGGGGTGCTCGCTGATTGACAGATTTCCTGACATATTAGGCTATCCCGGATCACAGCTCTCGGGTCTTCGGTGTGGTCAAGACGATGTGTTAAGTGTGCGGGGCATTTACTTCACGCTGGTTTGCAAGCTTTCTACTTTGTGATCCGCAGGTAGGTGATATGTTCCCCGACACCTGGCCCCAAGTGCCTGCAGCATCCTGCAGCCCTTACACTCTGTTTGTCCTTGTATTAGCACCCGAAAAATATCTAACATATCCTAAACATCACCAGGCCTTAAACCCTAGACTTCCAACCCTAGGGTAGATCCTATAAACCCCAAAGCCTAACGGGCCCTAACGCTCAACCAGAACCCTACAAAACCGTCGAAGTCCAGCCCTCAGGCGGGGCGCCTGCTTCAGATCCCGGAGATGGTGCCTTTCCGGCTGACGCGCGACATCGTCGCAGGCTGTTGGACTTCTCTTCGGAGAATCCTGGTTTGGGGTTGGGCAATTCGGGGTTCAGGGTGACTCCTGCTGTTGCTTCGACGGTGGTGTCAGCGTTGCGTCTAACCTGAGATCTTATCAGGGTTTAGGCAGCTAGTCACGCAGCTTGTTTGAAGAGCTTTCGGTGTAAGACTGTCAGAGTGCGTGGCAACCAACGGCTTAGAGTTTAGCTTGGGCTAGGTAGTGCGCTTGTCAAAGAGGGTAAACATGAACAGCTTCAGTCGAGGCATGGATCCAGCAAGCCTCATGCAAAAGGGCTGTGAGTGTTTATTATTTAGCTTTGGGTTTTCGCGTGCCTGCCTGCGCAGACTAGTGTGGAAGCGGGACTATGAGGGTGGCGAAGAAGTCATGAAGATGGGAGTGACGGAGACAAGATATTGATGCACGAACTGAAGAATATTACGCAAACAGCTGGCAATGAACGTGAACGTGATGGTCATTGTCGAGGTACCAGCTGTAGCAATGAAATGGCGAATCAATGACGAGATGTGCTTTCAGGTTTCAGTTTTAGGAATTGGCTCTAGGGTTCACGGTGCTCGGTACCCCTCAGCCCAAGCGAGCACCACTTACAGAGTCTCGATCAAGCCCACCTTCCTCTGCGCTGCAAACGCTAAACTCCAGGTCTTGGATGCTTGGGCAGCAGCGGCCTATTCCGTCGATGCTGCGAGTTAACCATGGAGGTGCAGCAGGATGCTACAGCTGAGACCCTCGTGATCCTAAGCTAACGTCTCGGGCTAGCCCATCCCGAAATTCCTTAACTTTATCTTCGAAGCCCACGGGACTCTTGAGACTCGGCTTTGCTAGGTGCTCCGCGGGAGTTCCACACTTGTCATTGCCGCAGCCCAGCAGCAAATCAGCGTTGGCGGTTGCAGTAAGGCTGCGAACCCGCACCTGGATTGGTTTCTTACTTGCAGTCTTAAGTGTAATTGTAGCAGTGGTGGTGGTGGTGGTGGTTTTCGATGCTCTGACGCCCTGTGTGCGAACGCCTGATCCAGCTCTTCCGAAGTCAAAATCTCTTCCAAGGTTACCGAAGTCTTTGTGCACGACCCCCTCTACAAATGGTCGCTCACGCCAAGCCGATCGCATTTGAGCGAGGAGCAGAATGCAACCTCAGGCTGGCCCGGGGTTGAGGCCTTAAGCCTGTTGAGGGGCTCAGCAGGGCTAAGGATTCAGGGCTTGTTTTTGTTGGCGGAATTCGGGTTTAGGTTGGCCTAAACCCTCAACTCTACGCTGTGGGACTAGTTAGTTTTGCTTCGTACCCGGCGATAAAGAGTGCCGTCCTTGTAGCATTGTAGAGATAAAGCAAGCCGCCTAAAGACTTAAATCTCTTGTTCTGAACTCCATGTTCAGAATATGAAAACTCAGTACTCGATGGACCGTGGTCTTCCGGACTATGCTTGTCGTCGTATACATGTGAAAGACCAGTGGCAATGAGGGGTCGCCTTCAAATTCGCAGGTTTTCGCCAAGAACCCTTATCATTCCATGTGTGGAAGTGCTCACACCTCAAGCGATCTGCTCTGTCTGAAGGCCCTCGAACGATGCTCTCTGTGCCTGAGTCAAAAATGTATGGGGGGATCTTGGGACTTGGGCTTTTTGCTGCGCGGAGGGGAGTTACCTTGGGACCTTAGGGCCATGAAGCAAGAGTAAGCCTACTGTGACGGCAACGATTGCTGCCGATATTGTTCTTCCCAGGACGTGCAGGGCAATGAAATGGCCAAGAGAGCCTTGGTGAACGTGAAGGCTCGGTTTGGAGGAGATTTTGTGTTGGTGCTTGCGGCTTGGAAGTTCAGGGGGTGTATAGTTTAGGTTTATCTTTCTCAGTCGCAACTCAACTCAGAGGCTTGAGTCGTGGTATCAGGGAGATGCAGGGTTTAGAGCTGCGGACCTTTTCGGTCGAAATCCCCAAGACTTGATCTAAAGGAAAAAACCCTAGGCCCTAAGCCCTAACCGTTCACCCCTCGGGAGACCAGGCGAAGTTGCTGGGCGAGGCTCAAGGCTTCGCCTCCCTAAGCGTCCCGGCGCACGTGGGCAGGGCACCTCGGCTCCAGGACGGGTTGAGGATTTAGGGTGATGGTGGTCTGGGCTGGGGCTGTAGGGACCCTATGACATGCTGTACCGGCCCTGACAACAAAGCTCCCACCTAGCACCACTGCGGCAGCCTCTAACTAGCCAGCTTAGTATTGTCCACTGTCCATTGTCTTGTGTTGTGGTATTCATTGATGCCGGAGTCCGCTTCCATATTATGCTGCACATGAAAGCTTTGGTTCAGAGTTTGCGCGGCACTTGTGGCAACGGATTTTCACGTTTACGCAAACGTTGGACTGCCCGGCTTCTGTTTGGAGTCGGCGGTAACGTGTCGGCCAGGTGATCCACGAGGCCACAGACACGAACAACCTGTGCAAAATGTTCTACGGATGGAGCCCATGGCTTTGACCGTAAGTAACTTGGCTGCACGACTTAAGACGAGAAGATGATTCGTTTGAAGATTTTGTACGGAGGATGGGCGAGGGTACCGTTTGCAGTTTAGGATTGAGGCTTTAGGGTTTTGGCGGCTAGCTGCCGGGCAGAAGTTGTTTGGAATGTCTGAAATGTTATTCTGCTTTCAGATCGTGCTGTGCACGGCAGGGCAGGGTGGGGTACTGTAGGGTGCGAGGTTCCGCCTTACATAGGTTCGTGCTTAGATTCGGCCTCAAGATGACGGTGGTGGTGGTGGTGGTGGTGGTGGTGGTGGTGGTGGTGGTGGTGGTAGCCGTGGTCGTCGTCGTAGTACTAGGAGTAAGAGTAGGAGTACGAGTGAAGCCTGCTACTAACCATTACAGCCTGCATGACGAACCGAACTGCAAAGTACACACTACCATTCGCTTCGTACCGTTTGCTTCGGTCGGAAACAAGTGCAAACAAGCAACCCCGCAAGCCGCTAAACGCAGGCTCAACCCCGCAATGTTTTGCACCAGAGTAAGGCTTACAATCTTAAAATGTTAGGGTAGGGTGAGGGTAGGGGTTGAAGAAGTTTAGTTGAACGAGCTCCGTCCCGCTGGGGAAAGGAAAGCTTTTCAGCTCACAATCAAACAGTCAGAAAAATTGAAATGATGCAACTAAGTCGTGCAACAGGACACAGCAACAAGAATCACTCAACCAGGAATGCTCTCAACTGCAAGTACAAGTTTGAGATAGTCAGCAGCAGCTCGGACTAACCATGGCCATTTCATATCCTAAGCCCATCGCGGGCCAAATGGCCCACCACTAGCAGTCGGAGTGCATGAATCTAGGCTCGAATCCTAATTGAGCACTCCGCCCCAGGATCCAGATGTCTCTGACCCGGGCGAGACGGCGATGTGGAAGGTCTGCCGGAAGCGTGATGTGGGCCAGCTGCGTCTTCTACTTGGTGATGCAGCGGATACTCATCCTTCTCCAAAATACATGTGTTTCGGGAAAGGTTTGTAACAAGCAAGGATCGACTTATCAAGGCCCTGCTGAAATAGCGCAGGAACATTGGACGATGCTGATGAAGATGATGACGATGACATACGATGACAATGACGAGAATGATGGCATGATGAGGGCGATGTCGTTGCCTTCACGCCAAGGTGAAGAAGAATAACATGAGTGGTTGTATGTTAGCGTGGTGCACCAGGCTTCTGGTTGATGACCATAAAAGGGACGAGAAGTCCGCCCAACCGGCCTTGCGTACCGTTTGTAAGGACCAGGACTCGGCGACGCCCTTGTTCGTGGCGGCACACAAGCGCACCTCGAAGTCGTCCAGCTGCTTTGCCTGCACTGCCCCAGCAAGGAGGCGCATCTTGACAAGGCGCCGAAGGCGGCCCCGTCTTGGGGATCCGAGCCTCGCTCACAAAGTTTGCAGCTGGGTGCTCAAAAGCGCAGCCTGCTCTGCTCATCCGGGTCATGGTGGTTGAAACATGTTGAAACTTTGCAGTTCCAACCCTTCAGCGCCGTAGCCCCGAACCCAACATGGGGACGGCTCAATACCCGCCCCGCCCTGAGTTGTGGCTTCATCTCCTTTTTCAAGCCACCTTGCCGGGAGAGTACAAGCCCTGAGCTTCCTAAACCCTTCTAAGACCCTTACCCGGCCATTGACAATGAATAATGCGATGAGCCCCACAAGCGCATGTGTGCACCTGAACTGCGCCATGCGAGGCCGCAGCTCCTCGCGCGTGGGCCGCTGAGTCCCATAGAGCGCTTGAGAGGCCTCATAAAAGCCTCGTCTGTAGAGTCTGCCGTAGTGCCCCTCTAAAACCCTTTAATGTGGAAACTTGCGGTACGTTGTATAGTAGGTTTAAAGTAACCACTATAAGCGAGTCTCATGGGTTTTGGTTTGGCGCTTTCGGTATAGGCTGGATGGTTTGGCGTTCGGGATTTAGGGAGAGAGATTTTGGGCGCAGATGCACATGGTTTCAAGAAGTGAGAACATCGAGATGAAGACGAACTGCGAGCATATCGATCCACATCTAGCCGTCCAGATGCCTTGTGGGACGTTGACACAACTCTGTACCCTGAGTCGAAACACGTATCTCTTCTAATGATGTTCCCGTGCGTCGTTGGTAAAGAGACTGCACACTCAACAAGATCAAAACCCATCGTGCTTTGCGACGTCTCACCCCCTATCTGAAAATACCCAAGCTGGGACCACAGGGCATTGCAAGTTTTGCCTGCGGATTTAAGTCATTTTCGGAAGCGGGGTCGGGAACTTGCAGTGTCTGGGGTTGTGCGAGTTGTAATTAGACTTGAAAGCAAAGCTTAGCAAGGTTGACTTTCGCATGTGGGACTGCTACATCTCCAATCCTCGAAGTATGGGTGTCTTCAGGTAAGACACAACGTCCGAAATGGTTTGAGACTGAGATAGAGACAGCGAACAGGCGAGACCGTTACCCTGTGCACTCGGCAAGGATCAGCCGGTGGATGCTTTGGCATGGCGGTATTTGGTCCAGTATGTCTTCAGCCTGTGGGTTCATAGTTCGGTGAACGTGTCATCATCACCGCATGTTTCGAGTCAGGTTTGCGGTTCAGGCAGAGGACAAAGCATCCGCCACGCAGACGAGCCATCACACTTCGGACTCCCTAAGGCCTTGGCCAAAGGCCCCGCCTTACGAGAAAGTGCCCCGAAAAAGCCCATAATATAGCCGTGACAAGAGCGTTCGTGTCTATGTTAGTACGAGCATCGTCACCATGCGCACGGCAAGCATGTTGGAGACAACACTTGCTCTGCTACCACTTGCCGCACCTGGAAACTCGTCACAACCCAAGGAAATGGAGGTTGTGAGTAGAATCGAGTAGAAGCCACCAACGGAGCTGTTACTGCTAGCTTTAGATATTATATGATATTATCGTTCTCAGTATTTACTGCGCGGATGTTTTGCTTTGCATGTGCAAGTTAACATGACAGTCGTCCCTCACCGGTGCTTCTATTGTTGGTTGTACTGCTGTTGTGTTGTGGTTTAGCTTCAACTAGTACCTCCCTCATCAGGTACTAAGCTGCATCCGTGAAATTATTTGATTCTGAAACATGATTACATGCAGGCCACCACATTTCACTTCACTTCAGGCGTAGCGCGGTACCAAGTCTGGAACGGCTAATATGCAAGACCCATGGGCACTCTGCCACGCGGTCAACACAGCAAATGGTCAAAAGGAGGCACCACAGGCAGGCGGAACGCAAAGTTCACGCACTGTCCTCTGCAGCTGTTACACCATGGAGGCTCGAAGAGACAACGCAGGGAGGGTCACGCCCGAGGGCTCAATAGCACACAGCTGTACAGTACTTGGAGCCCACCGGGAGCACAAAGTGGAAGTATGGGCAGCGACAAAAGCAATGCCGGCATCCGTCCGTACGTCGTGGAAGACAACCTCCGGCAGCAACCCACGCCATATTACGACCCCAAGCCTGCTCGGTCGCCCCAGATCACATCACTCCACATTAAGCAAAGCAGCGGCAGATCTGCCTGAAGGTAACCGTGGCAGGCACCAGGTCAAGCAAACCCTATGGAGGACCTTTCGACGAACCAGTCGTTGCGTATGCTGCACGAAGTGGAGCAAAAGCACACCCGGGTGTGCGCCCACGGGTTTCCTTGATGCAGCGCAAGCCAAATTCCCCAGAAGTGGCCGGCTACTGCCAGACTCTGCGCACTGGCGAAGACCCTCCCAGTGTGGAGATGGTGTGAAGGTCATCTTCTGCTACAATTGATGGAGAAACAGGTGTTCCAAGATCTTTGAGACCCTCGATGACGAGGCGCGTGTGTGTAATGGCTGGCATTCCCCCCTCACACGGCGGCTGATGGGCTGGACCACGGAGGAATGCGCGGCAGCTGATTGTGGCCACTCCCGTATGGCTCGGGTTCTCGTAAAGCGAAGAAGCTCCTCTGCAAGCTATGGGGGTACAGTCTCGACCCTGCAAGGAGGTCAGCCGCTGATCCGGGGTGGCATTAATCGGCCCTGGTAACGGCACGGCGGGAGGTCGCGATAGGTGCGTCGGCCAGTGCGCTTAGTGCCAGTCCCGTATTCGTAGGCCTCTTCGACCAGAACACGTAGCTCTGGTAGCCACCACTCCTTGTAGGGCGGCCAAAGGTCCGTCACCCGCACTGTAGAAGCTTCGGCTTGTGCATCCGGGATGAGCGGCAGTGCGACATTTTGCTCTGGGTCGGAGGAGAGCTCGCCAATCACGTCTACTCCGTGCTCGAGGACGAATCGCATAAGATGCAGCCACGCCAAAAACCAAACTTGAGAGAGCGGCGGCGGCGGCACCTCCGGTAATAGCTCTGTCTCCTGCGCTGACACCCGAAGTCCAACTTGGAGACAGGTGATTCGTCTTCCTTGCCGCCCTTGCCAGGCTGCTGTTTGCCACCCTGTGGGCCTTTCGGAGGCATGCTTCCGGGGTGGCGGTGTAGTAACGCGAGATCTTCTGGTCGGCGCTTCCCGGCACTGTAGTCTCGCCTTCCTTCTGGCAGCGCGTTGACGGCGATGCCAGGGCGGGCTCCGGGGGGGTAAACAAGTGGCCTCCTCGTTGCCCCAAGTTTGCACGGCGATGCCTGCTCAAAACGAGATATGAGCACAACGCAAACTGCTCGTTGTCTCATAAAAGCTCAGTGCCCACCGACGGCCATTAAAACGGCAGCGTAGACCGAGTACCAAGGTCGGAGGAGCGCTTTTCTGAACAGCTACAGCACCTGCGCTACAGGCCACGCACGTCGGCGCTGGGGTTAGGAAAACCCACATTGCACGGAAGCACCTACCTGGCGAAATCCGGGCAGATGCAGGCTCGAGCCAGAACACCTCAGGCCACAACACAATGATCCGGAAATCCTGGCGAGGCGAGTTCTTGATGATCGCCACACCATAATCAAAATGGATGTGGAAGGAGCAGACTGCAGCTCCTTGCAACGCTTCGTCACTGGAGAAACGGAGGAATGCGCGTCAATATAATCGGAGTTGTCCGCAGTCTTTCGCTTCGATTCTGGACGCGCTAAAGCGGGGTCAAAAAATAGGGCTGGTAGGAGCTGCCGTCAGCAGCTTCAGTCTGCGTGCAGTTGGATAGGTTTGGCGACTGCGCCCGAGGTCGAAAGGGATGGACTTGGGTGTTTGAAGCTAATCGCTTCCCACTATTATTCAGGACCAGCTGCCTAGTATTACTCTAGTGTGTCTAGTAATGTCTAGTATTATTATATGATTCTGGGCAAACAACATCTCTAGGCCTTAAAGCTTAAAATTTAAACCTCAAGCTCTATACTTAGTAAGCCTTAAACCAAACGCCCTAGGTCGGGAGGGAGGCAGGCTATTTCATTGATGATATAATTATAATTAAAAGTAACACCCCCCCCTAACATAAAATACGCTTGAGCCCTCTGAACCTTTCGCCCCAAACCCTGCATGAGCCTTAAGCCTTCAGCCCTAAAGCCTCAACCATTTGACCTATAAGCCTTCAGCCATCCGCCCAAGCAACCGCAACGCCCAGACCCTAAGCCCGATTCCTTGCAACCGAATCCACGTGTTGTTACAAGCAGCCTTGCAAGCCCAAGTTGCGGAAGGGTGGCGTGGGGCCTTAGCGCAGTCTTGACGCTTCTACTGTGGTCACATCTTGCGTGGTCTGAACCCACATTCCAACGCTGACTATGGTTTGCTCTGAAGCAGGGCTCATATGTGACATGCTTCTTGTGTTTCGTCGGCCTCCGTGGTTTCGCGGAAATACATTAAATGACCTTTGCTGCTCAGCTGTTGCTTCTACGTGGAGATGGGCAAGAAGTGCTGAATCTATGCGCATCGTTGCCCCGCAGCTTCAGCTGAGCACTGGTAGGCTGTCTACCATGTCACGACATGAGCTCAATCGAAGAGACAAGCAGCCAGAATGCAATGGCGCTTGCCCACGCCAAGAACAGCAGCCAGCACCTTATGTTTATGCGCACACGACGCAAATTCTGTCCTAAAGTTTTTGCCGTTTTTGCAGATCGATGGCCCGAGCCTCAGCAGACTCAACCTTTCAAGGGTTTGGGATTCAGGAAAAAACAATCCTGTTGGGAGGCACTTCAGACAGACTTCATTCAAAAGGACTGCGTCTGTACACATGTCCTTGGGAAGCCAATGACAAAACAAGCAGAATGAGCCGTCGGCAGATCAAAGCTTCGCCCCAAGCTGTGAACGCCGCGGCCACAACCCGAAAACCAAAGTGCTGCGGCTCAAGTTATGATGCTCAAGGCTTCGGGCGGGTCCCCCCCCACGCGCGCGCGCGCGCCTTAAACCCTCAACGAAGAGTGACATCGCAAGACATTGCTCATTCCTTGTCGGAATTCTCTGAAACAGAGCCTCGTGTTTACAATCAGGAGCTCGGAACCCTGCTACTCTCAACCCGTAAGATACCAGAAAACCGAACTGCAGAAACTTGAAAACTCGATCCAAAAGCCCATTGAGCCGTCAACAACGCTGAATCCAATGCTTTCTTCCGCTTTTTGGTGGATCTTCAGCTGAATATCCTCACTTGGCTGGTGACAGGCGTTGCAGGTGGTTTTGGGTAGGTTGAATCTTGATGTTCAACCAATAGGAATGTAAAGTCGAGGGCGATTGGGGACCCGAGGCTTAGTGCCGTAGTCGGTACCGAAGATTCCGGGGCAGGCATGGCCAGGGCATCGAAGAACGACTAGATTGGAAATTTTTCTGACGTGCGGCTGCTGTTGCTGCTCAAGCGGCGAGCCAGTTGATTCAAAGGTGGATGACAGTGATGGAGGAGAAGAAGACAATGATGTTGACGTGATGCTGCTGGTCATGATGGAAATGGTGGTGATGATGGGGAGGATGAGGAATGTTGCTGCTGCTGCTGGTTCTGGTGCCGGTGCTGCTGCTTGTGGTGGTGGTTCGGTGGCTATGACGAATCAAGGTGATGGCAGCTGTTTTGATGATGTTTCTAGTAAAGTTTCTGGCGATGTTCAGACAGGCTATACTAGATGTACTGGCCTTCCTACAAATCACCGTTGCAATCTCTCAGCTCGGACCCCGAGCCCCTCAACCCTCAGTCTCACTTCCCCAAGAGCTCAGTTGTCCTCGACCGGCGCGCTTCGCACCGCGCTGTTGGCTGAACACGTGGTCGGGAAGCCAGCGGATGCCTTGGTGATCAAACTTTATTGCTCCAGCAGCCTAAATTCAGAATGTGGCACCCACTACGAGGCTTCATGATGGCTTCATGTAGGATGGCGTAGGTCACAAGAGAAACACAGCAAGGCCCCAAAAGATTCAAACATGTGTTACATGACATGTTGGCATCACGAAATCTCAAAAAGTAGCTCCTGATGCTCGGCTTTAGCTGTTGTAGGTTGGCCACTGTTGCTACTAACGCATTCAGAAGTTGAAGAAACTGTAGTGGTGGTGGGGGTGGTAGTAGTAGTAGTAGCAGCAGTAGTAGTAGTAGTAGCAGCAGCAGTAGTAGTAGTAGTAGAAGCAGCAAGCAGCAGCAGCAGCAGCAGCTACTAGTAGTAGAGCAGGAGTAGGAGCAGGAGCAGGAGAGCGTGAGTCGGAGCAGGAGGACGAGGAGGAGTAGGAGCGGAGTGGGAGTAGGAGTAGAGTGGGACCGAGGAGGACGGAGTCGTAGTGGGCAGCACTAGCAGCCGCAGCAGCAGCAGCAGCAGGAGGAGGAGGAGTCGTAGTAGTAGTACTACTACTACTACTACTACTGCTACTGCTACTACTGCTGCTACTACTACCACTACTTCT
>CAJNDV010020002.1:41582-55737 GCA_905221635.1 Symbiodinium sp. CCMP2456 | reverse complement strand
GTAGTAGTAGAAGTAGTAGCAGAAGTACTAGTACTAGTAGCAGTAGAAGTAGCAGTAGCAGTAGCAGTTTCAGTAGCAGTAGCAGTAGCAGTTGCAGTAGCAGTAACAGTAGCAGTAGCAGTAGCAGTAGCAGTACTAGTACTAGTAGTAGTAGTAGTAGTAGTAGCAGTAGTAGTAGTTGTTGTTGTAGTTGTAGTTGCAGTAAGTGATAGTAGTAGTAGTAGTAGTAGTAGTAGTAGTAGTAGTAGCAGTAGTAGTAGTCGTCGTCGTAGTAGTAGTGCAGTTACTATATGCTGCTCATCGGCCAGGTTGCCGGGTGCTTTCGGACACCGGCGTCTGCAAGCCGCTCCCGGGGGTGCGCCTTCGTCATAGTCTGATAGTCAGCAGCCTGTGGTTGAGAGTGCAGAGTCGGTGTTGAGTCAGTGTTGGGCTCTTGGTCTGAATGTTGTGGTCTAGATGCCTAGCTCGGGCTCGGTCCTGCCCGGACCGAGAGCCTTACGGTCCGGGCATTCTCGCCAAATTTTGCCCTAGGCTGCCGCAGATGTCCTCCCGGAAAAATACTGATCCGCCCATCGAAGCCTGGGAGGCCACCTGCCAGCTGTGGCATCGTGGCAGCCGTCGGCGCAATGGCGCAAGCCTCGCTGCTCCACGGTTTTGCCCTACCCGGTTTTATATCAGGATCCCATGTTTTCAACAGAGGCAATGCCGACAACACTCGCACAGAACATTTCCGGGCTTTGATACTTCCGTAACAGTCATAAGCCACTCTTGTCGTGGAAGCTTGGCGAACCTTGAACTCTGACAACCCCAGCCTGCCACCCTCCGAGTCAAAGAGTATTGAGCATGATTTTCCATCACACGACAGCCACCAAAAGCAATGTAGTATGGTCAACCACAGTAAGACGTCAGCATGAAAGGCTGCCACAAACTACTAGTACGATGAGCTAGAAAGTGCATATGGCCAATAGGAAGGTAGCTTTGTCACCTTGTACGTGTTAAGATGAGATGCTAGTATGTAGCAATACCCCATATTGCGATGTTTCGCGGGGCAGCTGCTTGGCTCGAAGCCCTCCTTCCCGTGCAGCTTCTCCCGACCTCGTTGCCATGAGCTTCTCCTACAGCCCGCAGTTCTTCTTGCATTTCCCAAAGTACCATGCGCCCCACCTGAAACCAGGCGAAGAGCACAAGGACCCTTTGGATGAGATCAAGCCTCGATGCCTCTCGAGCTGCGCCGATTGGTTGCAGGAGTACAATGCCTGCGTCCAGCGAATCTCCATGCGTACCGACGGCAAGGGCGACTGCAAGGGGCAGTTTGAGGAGCTGACGATGTGCCAAGACCATTGCATCGCGCATGAGATCTTCCATCACGTCAAGTGACGGGGCACGTCGGCTTCATGGGCTGTTGGCTTGCACGGGTACTGATAGCCCGCGCAGTCAGTGGACACACATTCTTTGGTTCGTAGACAAACAGGGCGGAGCACTGACATGCCCAGGCGTGCGCGAGAAAAAGCTTTGTCGTGGCATGTAAGGCCGTGTAATTAGTCCGAAGCCTGCGCATCTCTAGCTGCTCCAACAACTCCATTCACCAGTGCTTGACCGAACTCTCTCCGAGTATTTGACGTACTTGCGCCTGGCCCTGAAAGCCTGAGGCTTTGGTACCCGGCTCGCGGAAAGTCAGTGCTCGTTTGGGCCGCGGTCTTGACTTGGGGGTTTGGGGATGTAGTGAAGTGGTTCATGTTTGAGCCTCAATCCCGGTTTGAACAGTACGGGAAGGGTCTCGCGGATTTACAAAGCAATCCAGTACAGAACACATTGCCTTGAATTGTTTATTTGTTTGAGTGCACCTTTCAGTTCTTTGGAATGTATGGAACCTTGAACTTGTTCGCGCTGCGTCTCCGTACGAAATCAGGCTGCTACGTTGCATAACTTGCTTCTTGTGCTGTGGTTTGGGGTGAGGTCGCACTCAGAATTGTTCAGCTGGCGCGTTGCTGTGTTGTACTTCGTCCGGTAATTGATGTGTTGGTTCTGTTGGGTTTTTGTGAGCAAGATGACAAAGATATATATATATATATATATGTGGCATTGTATTCGAACTCTGGTTTCTCTTCGTGTTTTGGCTCTTCCACCGCAATGGGCTCAGAAAATGCAACGTGATCTTTGCCTGGCTTATGTATTCGTTTGTCGCTATGATCTGATTACCATTACCACGGTTTCTCAACTTTGTACCTTTGAGTTGCTGCTAGCTTCGTCGGCTCATACTTGGTTTTTCTGCGCACATGCTTGTCGGTGAATCGGGTTGTCTTGCGGTGCTCCAGCGTCTTTGTGTTTGTTTGTTATTCTCAAGGCTGCTGAAGTTCCGAGTTCCCTATCATCCCAGCAAGTGGAGTTCCAGGCGCAGTCGGCATGGCGGCCGCTCGCGAAGCTACCGATGGTGACGAGGTGGCTCTTGGATCTATGTGTTGGGTTTAGGATTTTGGGGTGTTGTTTCAAGATGATCAGTGGTGCGGTGGCTGTGTTGGAACTTCGTTGACCTGTCGATGGTGAGTGTGTGTATGTGTGTGCGTTCTCGAACTTCATGTTTTGCTGTGCGTTTCAATGTTCTTCAATTTGAATGCTTCGCAGAAGTTCACATCTGCTTTTGAGCAGAACATATGCAAGAAACTTGTGTTTTGGACAATGCTGAAATTGGAGAAGTTGTCAGACACTCCGTCTGTGAATCTCGAAGCTCGCCAGCGTAGGAGCCGCAAGCCCCCAGCCAGGTATACGTGAAGTACGAGGGGAGGCTGACAGAGGACTATATGGATGCATGAGTGCAGCGCAGGTTAGGGACGAGCTCGACGCCAATTTTCGGAATTCAAGGTTTTGCCTGTCCCAGCTCAGGGGACAGTTATGATGCACGTTCCTGCACAGGACAACAGCGTCTTTGACTCGTCGGAAGGTGCGCGACAGCACCACCACTCCAACAAAAGCTGCTGCTGCTGCTGCTGCTGCTGCTGCCTTCTGCTGCTGCTGCCTTCTGCTGCTCCTGCTCTGTGCTACTGCCATGTTTGCTGCTACCGCTGCGATTGTCCACTCCTACTCCTAGTAATTTTGCTACTCCTTCCACCCCTATTCCGACTCCTACTCCACTACTACTACTACTCCTCCTCCACTGCTGCTGCTACGACTGCTACTAACATTAGCACCTCCACCACCACTGCGCCACTCCTGCCATTCCTACGACTCTCACCACCACCACCACCACTACTACTACTGCTGCTGCCAGTGCTGCTGCTACTACTGACAATATTGAAACAATAACTTCATAAGGTAGTTATTACGCTGTTACACATTGTAGTGTAGAGATGACATTGCAGGTACCAAAACTACTACCTCGATTGCAACTCGTGCTTGCAATGTAGTGTGAGAAGTTAGAAGTTTACTCTTGCGAGGTCTCACATCTCAGAGAGGCGTCCGATTGCGTAAAAGTAACATATTTTGAATCTCGCACGTTCAGAGACTCTTGCAACATTGCATGCTGTTCACATCGTTGGAAGAGTCCGCTAAGATGATCTAGTCTATACTGGAGCTTTGGTCACGTATCTTTCTACAGGGTGGGTATGTACAATTACAACGTAAGGCTGAAGGATTGTTCCAATTTTTCAGGATCCAACAGGCATTCCGATTAAGGAGATGGGTCCTTGTCGGAAGTTTGGGCGGAACAGGAATCGTAAACAGAACCCTGATGCAGCTAACCTGCAGCTGTAGGCAAGGAACCCCTATGCTTCATCGTCGGAGCGGGGCAGGCACGAACGCAGGAAACTGACGGGTTTCCCGGGTTCACCCGAAGCCCAACCCAATCCTAGTAGCTTCGCTCAGTGACCTGCTCCAAAGGATTTGGTTCCAGGTTGCGGCCGAAAATTCCGTCATTCATTGGATTGCAGGGTTTTGGGATCGGCCCAAAGAGGTTCAGTGCACGGCAGCAATGGTTCGTCAAGTGTGCAATCATCGGAGACTTGCGCCAGCGAGCTTTCGACTCGTGGCTCCGAGCTTCGGGTTTGGGATGCGACGGAAACAGACGCAGCAACAGAATGGTCAAAGCAAGCCCCCCATTGCATGCATGCTTGCAGACATTTCACGTCTTGGGTCAGGGTGTATATGTCGTGCCAAGCCTCGTTTACGACAGCCCGCGAATCCGGAACCAAGTGACACGCACGCCAAGCCCACTGAGGCAGAAAGCCTTTCGACAAAAGGCTCCTAAAGCCCAACTCAAGCCCGCAGCGAAGCCCAGCCCCTCCCCCTCCCGGTCCAAGGTAGTGCCAGGTTTTGACCGAGCGGTCAAGGGCCTGAAAGTCTTTGCCCGAGCCTGCATGCATGCTTGGGGTCTCGGGTTTACGGATTTGCGCTTTGACCAGGCTCATAGGTTTGAGGGTGTGGAGTTTCGTGCAGTGTCGGCTATTACTGTTCACCCAACCTGCGGATGCAACGAATCAAATGAATGAATGAATGAATGAATGAATGAAAGTCTCTCTGTGTGTGTGTGTATGCATTTGTGTATGGATGCTTGCTCGCCTTCCTGCTTGCTGGCTAACCGGCTGGTTTGCTTGCGTGCTCGTTTGCTCGCTCGCTTGCTAGCTGGCTTGTTTTGTGCGACTTAGCTTGCTAGCTTCATTGTATGTCTGCTGTATTATTCCGTGCGTGGCAGGCACGTATGCATGTGCCCGAAATCGTGCCAGTTTGGAGTTGACATTGCTGATGATGTTGAAAAGCATGAAGCTGCAGATGACGATGGGCGCGGCAATGACAATGAGAAAGCTTACTAAGACTTTGACTTCGTGTCTTTGCCAACGTTAGTGCCGTTGGTGGTTTTGCTTGCTGTTACTACTGATGCATACTCTCGGGAAGAGTTCAAGGGTGCATTTTTGCCAAGATTAACCGCCGTGAATCACCTTGCAAAGCAGAAGGCAAAAAGAAGCATGAAGGCAGGGGGCAGCAGCCCCGCAACTCCAGATGGGCGGCTTCGTTTCAAAGTTTCGGAAGACAACGACCCTCCAGCTTTGACCCCCCAAAACCTTCAAGCCCTCAAGCGCATCCCGAAACAATCGGACGAGGTGGGCGAGAAAAAGACCGTTACCATTTCGCCGGAGGCCCGCAGAACTGGGAAGCCTTGGAGTTCTGCGTAGCCTCAGAGAATGTGTGCTTTAGGGGTTTGCTTTGGGGCTCTGTAGGGTTTCGGTTTGAGGCTGTCTGGATCTGGGTGGGCTATGCGGACACACTGTCACTGACATTTTCCGCTTTCTTGTTTGCAGGCAGTTTGGCAGGGAGCACCATATGCTATATTCCACAGCTAGGACCTACAGCCCCAAAGGCTTGGCGGAGTCATGGTCGCCAAGTACAGGAGTATGATGCTGCTTTCGCTTCTAGAAGCTTTCTCATGTTCATTATAGCGGCAAATTTTGGTGGTGGGGCTGAGATACTCACTCAGCTCAGTATGGGTAAAGTAATATCCGCTTTGTCCCAGTATTTCGAGGGATGTGAGTTCTGGACGCCAACATACTGCAGTGTTTGAGGATGATATAGCCATACTTCTTGTTGCCATGGTCGTCATCGTTGTCCCCCGCAGTTGTACCAGATACCAGAGCACGAAGCCGCATTCCAATTGTTTCCCCCTCAACAGCGGAGTGACTCGCCCGCAGTTTCTCAGGATGCTTATGGGCAACGCTCCGATGTGTGTGGCCACAGTGCCAGGTCTTGGGAGGTATGTCTTCAGCGAATTCGGAAGCGTCGTGTCGGGAATTTTGGGGATGTGGCTGGGGCTAGGGGGCCGGGGAACGTAGGGTAGGGTAGTTATTGAACTATGACATGTGAAGTATGCGAAGTGTTCGACGACCCGGAGGATTGGTTCCACAAATCAAATGGTCTGGACCTCCAAGCAACCAGTTCCCCCATGTTATCCCCTTCGACGGACCTCTCTGCGTAGATTTCTGCGAGAAGTCTACCTGGTGCTTATGTAAGCTTGACAGCTCCAGGTCCTGATTCGACAGCCCTCAATGCCTGATAGTGACCCCAAACCAGTCCGTAAATTCTGATCTCCAAAGCCCGCACCACCGGCGCGACCGCGTCGTCCCGCTCGCATCTAAACCCCCTAACCTGTCCTAACCTTACAGCCAACGAGGCCATGATCATGAACATCCCCGCAGCACAGGTCCCGAAAGGACTGCAGGAGCGCAATACGGATCTAGCGGCTTACCGGCGTTAAGATGCGCTAAGCTTCTCTTCATCACTTCTGGTCGGAAGTGGCGATCATCTCTCCTGTTGGTTGGTGTTGTCTTAATTACGAGTTTCTCATCGTTTTCAGGAGTTCGTTCTGGGTTGAGACTGGAGTTCAGGTTTTTCGAAGGTTGGCTCCCCATTGGACCGCTATGATGTAGGGTTCTGGATCGTCCTTTTTGGTTGTGGGGTTGAAGACCCGAGTAAAGGCTTTGTTGGCAAGAGATAGACCAGCAAGTCAAGCAACGATGACTGGATTGACGCAATTGCCATTGGTACCATATGAAGACAACGAGACCCTGAACCAGAAGACTTCACAGACTTGTACATGGTTCCCTAAACTATAAGCAGAGCTAAGAAGACTTCAAACCTACCGCAGGAGGGAATGCAAGTTATGCTGGGCGGCGGCCAGCAGAAGATGCCTGCGCCGCATGTCGAGCACGGAGTGAGCGGCAGAGGGTCGGTTGGGTTTGGGCTTCACGGAGTTCACGATTCAGGGCATCGAGTTTGGGATTTCGGGGTTGGAGCTCAGCCAGCGGTCAAGCTGCAGTTGCTGTGAGGGCCGACTCCAGGCGAGCTGCGAAGCCTTGCAAGGGGTCAGGGTTAAGGGCTTGGAGTGTAGGATTTGTAGGCGTCGTCTGCATTTCATTAATTTGAGCTGTTTTCATAGGTTCTTTGGTGTTCGAGTCGGGCTCGGGGTTTAGGAGTGGTTTGCCCCAGGTTCCTGGGGTCAGTAGGGTATTCGGAAACCTTCGTCAGTGCGCGGGTTCTCTCCTAACATTAGCAAGGTTACTGTTGTTCCTGCCTTTACCTTGTTGTTGCTGTGGCCGTCGCTTGCCCTGACCATGACCCGTGGCTTCGTCGGTGGCATTCTCAACCCGGGCCCGTGAACTGAGCCCCAACAACCAGGCATGGGTCCTTGCAGCCACATGCCGACCCACTCTTCCTGCATCCAAAATTCTGAACCGTGGGAGGTTCAGCATGAAAGTGGGGCTAGGCTGTAGTTCCTCAGCGAAGTAACACCTCGACATAAACCCATCCCTGAGCTGAAGAAGCTCCCACGAATGCTTCTCACTGCGGTGCAGCTGAGGAAGGTTAAGCAGGTGTGGCGCTTGGAAACACTTGGGTTTCAGCGGTGTTGGCGCTCTGGTTTGCAGCTTGGGGGGGGGGGGGGTAATGTCTCGAGGGTTCGCTTGCGGTTCCGGGCATCCATCCAGTTCCATGGCACCCAAACTGGCCATTTACTCGTAAGAAAAGTGTCACACAAGCCCAGAACATGAAGGCCCGACATCCTAAACCCTTGGCCTGCGACTTCGCTTCACCAAGGCATAAGCCCAATCTCAATCTTGAGGAGTCCTATATAGAGTCTATTAGAATCGCTTGGGGAGTCCGGTAGAGGAAAATTGTCGATTGCGATAACCGAAGCAGTTTAGGACTTTAGGGTTTGCGGTGTTCCGGCCTTTGAGGCTTAGAGTTTCTTGAGAGCAGCGTGCAAAAGATGTCCCGCATGGGCTGCTCTCAATGAAAATTCTGGCCAAACATAGCCTACAATCCTTCAGATTAGGGCATGAAGCATATTGTCTCTTAAACGAAAGCTTTTGACCCGGAATTTGGAGGTCTCATAACCCGAAGAGACATTTTTTGCCGTGTGCTATGAATCGTGGAGAGAAGGCCGGAGTTTTTGAAGGATTCCGCTTTAGCCAGTCGACGCGGACGAAAAACATCTGCCAGGATGTAGGGCTCATGACCTGTAGGCTGCCTTTCGAGGTTTTTGGATTTTGGATTACGGGTTCCTCTTCTGTCTCCAAAGCCCAGCCTGCATCGAATCTCAGAGATCTAAAATCTAATTGGAACAGCAAGCAAACCGCTTTGGGTCGGTGGCAGCGCAAGGTACACACACACACACCCTTTCGAGCAACAGCTAAGCATGCAACTTCGCCCACCCCTCACGCAGACTTCGACCCGGCCTCGGATTCAGAGGTCCTCCGCAAACCACAAACCGCCACAAACCCCCAAACGCAAAGCTGACCTTTGGACAAAAGACACACCAAGAAAGCGCTCCTCGGCTGGCCTTTGGGGCTAAGTTCGTTCTGAGGTCCTGGAGGACGGCTCGGCCATGCTCGACCTGAACCACCCCTTGGCGGGCAAGGCGAGGCTTTGAAAGCCCTTGCATAGGCCCTTATAATAGAACGTCGGGTCGTTGAGTCGGGTCTTTGTCCTTGGCTGCTCTTCTACGCGAATGTATAGGGCTGCGGCTCCAAGTCCTCAGTTTGGGGCTGGGAGAAAGAGTATCAGGGTGTGCATTCAGTTCTTTGGGGCCGATGCCATTGTGTTGTTGCATTGTTTCATGAGTGGGCTTTTCGGCATCCTGCCCTTCAGCCTGCTGGTGGCTTTGCATTGCAGTAGATGCAGTACGTATCGGCGGCAGCGATTGCCCCCGTGTCATGTTCTTGGCTTTAAGTTCATTTTAAGATTTCAGTTTCCTGTGAAGTCGCAAGCATGCCCACATCCGACTTGTGGGTAGCCGCCACCCCCGTTTCGCCAGCATACTCTCACACGAGTAGCTTGTCGTGGCAGGCTACAGCTGTGGTCGAGGCCTGTTAAAACTCAATTAAGACGGCCCTTTGTCCCAATTGTTTTTGAGCAGCCTTCGGGCTCGGGGCATGTATCTGCCGGCCTATTTATTTACTGGCGGAGGCCCGTCAACCGAGGTGGTGTCGTCTCGCTTGGGCAGCTGGCCCGATATTTCTAGCAAAAGCGGGGTTCAACCAGGGCAGCTAAGATCTCGGGCAAATTAACCATATGCCGTCTTGCCGATTGCCAACGTGAAGCTAAAGGGTTCTGGGGTTGGGTTTGGGGCTGAGCATGAGGCTGATACTCGAAACGCACAGACAAAGCCTCCTGCGACCAAAGATGGGCCTACAGCCATGCAGCATCCGTGGAGCAAGTCTTGGCCATGCCATGCCAGAGCCCCAAACGCCTTAGACTCTAAGACCCGACCACCCCTTTGCAGGAGCTCAAGTTCGACCTGGCTTCTTGGCAGCCGTGTATGACAGTGCAAGACTTTAGATTTCCGCTCGAAATCACTGTATCGATCCAAGCCTTGAATTTCCGGGCTTGGTGGGCTGCCGTTTCATGGTGTGATCAGGGCTTTGGAGATGCAGGGTCTTGGCGAGGTCTTGGGTGCATGCTCTCCCGAAAATGTAGGAACTCAGATACTTCTGGTGGGGGGCGTCCTTTGTCTTCTGAAGCTTTGGAGGGTAGTGAGTGAGCTTTAGTTCCACGTAGTTCACGTATATTGATTATTATGCTTTGGGCCTCGAGACCTGACTGCCGGAAAGCCCAACACCTGGAACTCCCAACACCCTTCTTGGCACTACCTCCCAAAGTGCCTAAGCGCCGAAACCCAAAGACAAACCCCAGGCCCTACTGGTAGAGTCTGGTAGAGCACTGGACCCTGCACCTTGCATTTCCGATGCATTGAAACACTGCAAAACGGCTCCTCTGAGGAGTTGCTGGGCTTCCACGAGGCCTAGGGTGGAGTCGGGCGTCGTGTTGGGGTTTCAGGGCTTCGCGCGTTTTGTGCCAAGCAATATGAAAACGCAAAACCGCAACTTTGAAAGAGGGCAATGATGTTCACCTCGCCTGTTCGGTATCGGTTCGGAATGTCCAAGGCCCCGAATCAACGATCTGCTCACGGGCAAGCCGTTACTTATCCCATCTTAACCCTAGGATTGAAGCGTCCTTCAGAATGAAGAGCTCCTCTTTCGCTGTTTGCTTGTGTCTTTGTAATTGTCCTGGAGCAGAGTTTGAAAACGTCGTTCTAGAGCAACCAGGCTGAGGTTCGAGACTAGGTGAGCAAAAATCGATATCACGTGGTGCTATGGTGAGATATGATGAGGCTTCGGATTTCGGGGTTCCCATGTCGTTCTGAATCCAAAAGCCTTCGAAGCGGAAGGGAAAGGTCCCCGAACTTTGAAGCCGGAAACCGTTATGTTGCTGGCAGGTCGTCAAGGGCATGGATATGGTCGGTTGGCAGGGCGAGACTGTGAAGGTTCCGACAGTTTGAGGGCTTCAGGATTCTGTGCTGGGATCTATAAAGCTGATGGATTTCTAAAAGTCGTGGCAGGTGCGGGTCAGGCATCTCTCTTGTAGCAAGATGTCCACTGACCATGTGCAGCTACAGACTGGTCGCCGTCGGGGAAGACTCCTTCACAAAAGGAGTGGTATCTGTGGTTATTTACCCCCTGCAATGACTTCAGTGTTTGCTTTCATGGACGGGAAGGCCCTGGCATGTGGGAGGCGAAGGCACCCACTGAGTGAGCTAAAGCTTAAACCTAGGCGGTGGTTCAGTGCTGTTGGGAGGTGATGGTACACGTCTAGGTTCATGCTGACAGATGACAATTGAGTCATATTCTACCACACCAGCACGTGGGAAAACTAGTTCTTCAAATCAAGACAGCAGCCCCATGTCTGCATGCAGTTTGTCGTGCTTACTCTTGCCGTCCTCGTCACCCTTCAAGGGACCTTCAGCTTCGAATCCCTGATGCCTTCATTAAACCTCTCGGAACCGAAGCCTCAATGCTTGGGTCTGCGGCGATGCTTTGCAGGTTCCCTTCGCCGTAGCCAACAGCCCCGTGAGTGCCGGCCTCAATATGTCGAGCGCGGCAAATTCCAAGGCCCCACCCGTACCCTCAAAGCGACGACCCCGCATTTGGATGAGTGCCAATGGAACTCCCGCAATATAGACCAGCCCCAGATGTGCCAATGCTCGCTAAACCGTAACCCTATTCTGTGGTGCCAAGCTATGCTTCACTGGCTCGGGTTAATTCGTAGAAGGCGTACCCCTACGACCCGATCAAGGCTCAAACTTCCCATCCACGCAAATGATCTGATAAGCCTTGGTTGTCTTAGCAGGGCTTCGCTCAGTCAGATGCCCTTCTTGCAGCATGGGGTTCAGCCTTATGGCTATGGGATGCGATCCGGGCTATGATAGGTTTGTGTGGTTGCTGAGGCTGTGTCTCTGAAATCTGCAGGTTGCACAAAACAAACCTGGGACAGCTCCTGCTTTTGGCAACAATGGTCTATGCCATTCCTCCTCCTGTCCAGTGCAAGGTTCGGCCCTTCGGGTTTGGTGCTGGCACTGTCAGGACCATTGCAGCTAGCAGAAATCTACAGCTTGATTCATTGATTGCACGGCAGCCGTTTCGACCGTTTCGATAGACCTGGAGCCTTGTTGGGCTCGATGAGACCAGCTGGTTGGGGTTTCGTGGAAGTCAGTCAAACAAAGAAAACACAAGTCTCTTCGGCCGCAAGGAAGTCCGCAATGCAAGCCACAAGCCACAATTCTTTCCGTCCAAAATCCTGATGGGACCTGCAAAGGTGAGGCTTTGAAAGAACCCAACTGGAAGTGGCCACAGGGATGGTGCGAAACTCAGCAAGGTTTCGAGTTCAGGCAATCATGGGATGATGGGTGGCTTGGGTTTCTGGGGTTTGGGATCAGGTGCTTTGGTCGGATGTCCTTGATTTTGCGCTCGGGAGAACACCCTCGAAATTTTGTCCAGCTTACCTGTTCGGGAGGAGGGTTGGATGCAGGAGTTCAGGTTTAAGGTGTTGGATGGGTCGTTTGTCTTTGAGAGGTTTTGTGCCGCAAGCTATCTATTCTGCGGAAGAGGATGGCAAGTACAGTAGCTTTGATCTTGATCGAGGAAGCAATTATGAATAGCGTAACTACTGCCCCTACTGCCATCGCCGCTACGGCGACCACTGCGACACCAGTGCCGCTACTGAGCTACTGCTGCCTCCACTCCTGGCTAATGCTGCCACTTCTGTTGCTGCTGCCACCGCCACCACCACCGCCGCCACTACCCGGTACCCGCATCACCACGAGATGCGCTCAGTCACGACCCACTCCTACGACGAAGTTCAGCCGCTTCTCCTTCTGCTGCAGCGGACTAGACTTTAGTCATCAATGCATGGCATGTCTTCGTGGCCAGGCCTTACAAGGAAGATGACTTCCGGAGGCAGGATGAGTCCGACGACAGCGGCTTCTACGCTCAGCCTTGCTCTTACCTTGCATCTATACATGTTCCATGCTCAGGCAGTCACACACGTTTAATGCTGCTCTTCTGACACGGCTGATCTCGCCTTATCATTCTCACCAGAAGACCCACTCTGGACTTCACTGCCTTAACCCGATGCCCCGTCAGGTCGTAGGGTTACGAGCTGGGGCTGGGCTTTTCGAATGTTATGCCTTTCGGATCCGGTTGTGGCCTAGAGTGGTGGGCTTAGCCCTCTCAGCTTCAAAGAAAGGCCTCGCTTCGTCACCCACATCGACGAAGACGCCATTGATGCGATTCGAAACTTCTACGATGTGCAGTTCGCCCAGGAGCCGCTTCTTTCTTCGGAGCTTGCCATGCACGGTTGAAAAGGTCTCAAGACTGCCGAGATCTTCCTAAGGTAAATGAAATGTTGAGAGTCTCTTAATTACTCTTCAGGTGTCTCCCGCATTGCTTCGATCCTGGATAGCGGGCTTACGCAGTTTCTCTCGAGTAAGACAGGGCAGTCAGAATCGCAAGAGCATTGGGTCAGAACGCAGACGTGCAAACAGCAGACACAGCAACCTCAATGCCAGCTGAAGTACGGCATCAAGAAAGCGAAAGAAGACAGTGCATGGGTAATGCTGTTTGCTCTCGAACCCACCCTGGAGAAAGGGCCCATGTAACGTTCCCCTAGACCACGAACCTCCAACTCCGCATGATGCCGTCGATCAGTCTTAATGTCAAGCACGCTGCCTTTACAGTCTTGGACTGTTTTCATTCCGGCGGCCCACCTGCTGCTCGGTCGGTGCGTCCGTCGGTTGGTAGGTCGTTCGGTAAGTTTGATCGGTCTGGCCTGTCAGTGTCTCGTCTCGTCCGTCAAGTTAATGATTAATGAGTCAGTGAAGTCCGTGTTCAGACTGTTGGTAGGTGGTTCGTTCCCTCATCGGGTGTATTCTGCGACTTATGCTCCCACTGTTGCTACTGCCAGAGCTGCTGCTACTCCTGCACTTGTCCTGCTAGACCATTGCCGATGGCAGTGGCAGCGTTCAGGTGGTTTGCGGCTCTTGCAAGTCGTCATCGGCACGTGTAGAAGATGTGCACAGATGCACTCAGACAAAAAAGAGAATATGTGACATAAAGCAAGATAGGTAGCTGGATGTTAAATAGCCAAGCAGACAGAGCTCGCTAGTTAGATAAATGAATAGATGGATCGAAGATGGGCGAGAAATCGATGCGGAGATAGGGAGATAAATACGCAGAGACATACATACACATGTAGCGAGATAGCCAGCTAGCCAGCTAGCTAGCTAGATAGATAGATGGGTAGATACATGCAGAGATGGAGAGATAGTTACGTCGCTAGATAGACAGATAGAGATAGACAGATAGCTCGGTAGGTAGGTGGGCAGGCAGGTAGTTGTACTTATACCTTTATTTAGGTATACATGTGCTAATGCGGTATGTAAGCACAAGAGTTTGAGGGCTCAAGCGGGTTTCCGCACGAACATCGCTTCGGGGTTTCGAAGACTTGGAGATGCCGAGGATTTGGTAGGCTGCACATGTGCAGGAAACCCTGAAGCCTCCCTGAGCCTACACAGGTACCTGGAACTGGCTTGGAGTTGAGAAATTTCAGAATTCAGAAAGCCGGAGGGTCTAGCCACGCGAAGGCTCCACAGGGGGAGTATAGCGTGCTGGACATCTGCAGTTCTTGGATCAGTTCGGCCCTTACTTCGCGTACGGCTGTCAACATATGAAAATCATGCAAGCCAGGGAGCTCGACCTCCGAGACCCACCGTAGCCTGCCGTCTCTGTTTGAGACCCTGGAACAGGCTGAAACCCCTGCCTTTGCCGAAGTTCCATGAGAG